>QXTE01000014.1:18992630-19023366 GCA_003942145.1 Platysternon megacephalum
ATTCTATGATTCTATGAACTTCTGGACTGATGTCTTTCATGGATATCTCTCTGATTGATCCAAGTGTAGCTTTTATTGCTGGACAAAGATCTGCTACTGTTGTAGCAGATGCCTGGATGGCATTGTTTAATGACCCAAGTGGTTTCAAAAGTAGACTTACGAGAGAGAATGGCAATTGTCTTCTCTGACGTAGTAGCAAAAGTAGATCACCAGCCTCACTACTTAGATCTCTCCCATCTCGGTAGATACTTTCCAAAGCTGGTAATAATGGTTGCAGTAATTTTAAGACAACAGCATCTCTCATGAGAAAGCCAGAGGGTTTTCCCAGGTTGGACTAATGTGAACTTCAGTCTCAGATCATCTTCTATTTTTTCCAAGACATTCTGTCTTTTTGGACTCTTGTTGAAAAAAAGAGTACACCTCTACCTCGATATAACGTGACCTGATATAACACAAATTCAGATATAACGCGGTAAAGCAGTACTCCGGGGGGGGAGGGGGGGAGGCGGGGCTGCGCACTCCAGTGGATAAAAGCAAGTTCAATATAACGCGGTTTCACCTATAACGCGGTAAGATTTTTTGGCTCCCGAGGACAGCGTTATATCGAGGTAGAGGTGTATAACAAAGACAGTAAATGTATGGCTTTTTTAATGTCTTTTGAAGATTCTGCAGTTCGTACTACTGCTAGTTGAGTAGACCATAGAACTGTAGGATTGTAGGGTTGGAAGGGTTCTTGAGAGGTCTTTCTAGTCCTGTCCTCTGCTCTCAAAGTAGGACTAAGTATTATCTAGATGATCCCTGACTGGTGTTTGTGTAATTTGCTCTTAAAAACCTCCAATGACAGAGATTTCACAATGTCCCCAGGCAATTTTTTTTCAGTGCTTAACCACCCTGACAGTTAGGAAGTTTTTCCTAATGCCCAATCTAAACCAACCTTACTGCAAAGCAAACTTGCATTGCTTCTTGTCCTATCCTCAGAGGTTAACAAGAACAATTTTTCTCCCTCCTCCTTGTAACAATCTTATATGTATTTGAAAACTGTTATGTCCCCCCTCAGTCTTTTCTTCTCCAGACTAAACAAACCCAATTCTTTCAATCTTTCATCATACGTCATGTTTTCTAGACCTTTAATCGTTGTTGTCGCTCTCTTCTGGACTTTCTCCAATTTGTCCACATCTTTCCTGAAATGTGGTGCCCAGAACTGGACACAATACTCCAGTGAGGCTGTATCAGCACAGAGTAGAGCGGAATAATTACTTCTCGTGTCTTGCTTACAACACTCCTGCTAGTACATCCTCAAGTGATATTTTTTTTGCAACAGTGTTACACTGTTGACTCATATTTAGCTTGTGATCCACTATGACCCCCAGATCACTTTCTGCAGTACTCCTTCCTAGGCAGTCATTTCTCAAATTGTATGCATGAAACAGATTGTTCCTTCCTAAGTGGAGTACTTTACATTTGTCCTTATTGAATTTATCCTATTTACTTCAGACCATTTCTCCAGTTTGTCCAGATCATTTTGAACTTTAATTCTATCCTTCAAAGCACTTGTAACCCCTCCCAGCTTGGTATCGTCCACAAACTTTATAAATGTACTCTCTATGCCATTATCTAAATAATTGATGAAGATATTGAACAGAACCAGACCCAGGTCAGATCCCTGCAGGACCCCACTTGATATGCCCTTCCAGCTTGACTGTCAACCACTGATCACTACTTTCTGGGAATGGTTTTCCAACCAGTTTTGCACTCATCTTATAGTAGCTCCATCTACGTTGTATTTCCCTAGTTTGTTTATCAGAAGGTCATGCAAGACAGTATCAGAAGCCTTATTAAACTCAAGATATACCACATCTACCACTTCCCCCCATCCATAAGGCTTGTTACCAGGTCAAAGAAAGCTATTAGGTTGGTTTGACACAATTTGTTCTTGACAAATCCATGCTGATTCTTACTTATCACCTTATTATCTTCTAGGTGTTTGCAAATGGATTGCTTAAATTATTTGGTCCATTATCTTTCTGGGTACTGAAGTTAAGATGGCCTTTGCACTGTGTGTAGGACAGATTAGGGTTACACTTTTCTCTGAGCAAATCTTGTAATCCACCAGGTCTTTCAGATAAGTTTGCAACTCCATCAAATGCACAAGCAGTCATCTGTTTGAGGTCCAATTTACAAGCATTTAACTCTGATAAAATGTGGGTTGTCACAGATGCACCTGATGTGTCTTCTATAACCTGAACATCTAGAAATGCACCTACTGGCCTACCATTGACATCAAGATAATGTACACAATGACTTAATACTTGACACCCATTTGCATCGGTGCATTCATCAGCCATGTATGCAAATTTTCTGAATGCGGTGAGAGAGCTCTTCACTTTTTCAGCTGCTGAGTCTTACACTGTTGCACCACATGCTTCTAACCAGTCAGTTGAGTTTTTTGCAGAAAGAGACTGAGCATTTGCCGGTCTTGTTCGGAACCAGTGTCCAGCTTCAGATTTAACCAGCAAAAATGCACTTAACATTGGCCTCCAGTTTGTAGTGTGTGGTATCTCTTGCTTAAATAGAAGGTATGATACAACAGCCATGTTTGTTTGCATAAACTGTGTTGCGTCTCCAGCATTCTTAACAGCCTCATTAAGTACTTCTAAAATTGGCTTTGACAGTGACTGGCTTATAAGTCTTTCTGCATGTCGATGCAGTCCAGAGGCTTGGTGTTTTGCAGCCTTTACATGTAGTTTGTCAGCATTGGCTTTGCTGATTGGTCTGGCAAATCAAGCCCCTCCAGTTTTACCAATTGTAGTAGTGGGAAGCTTTCCTTCTTCATAAGCTTTTTTGCAAGAGGTGCACCAGTAGCCATCTTTTGTAACTTCAATAAATGGGAAAAGTTTGACCACCAAACATTGGGAACTGCCTTTAGGTTGTGGAGACACTGTCTCTTCAGTAGGTAGCTGTATTTGTGCTTTGGGCTGTTTGGATGTAGATGCTCCACTTGAACCTTCTAATGATATGTTGGTATATTCTTGGTTCTTGGTATGTTCTTCATCTTGGTCGGTTTGACCACTGGGGTGGGGGATGGGGGAGTGTACACCCCCACTGTACACCCCTTCCCCTGGCCTGGTAGGGGGAAAGGTGTGGAACCAGAAGTGGCTGGACTCTCTTTGGGAGCGGCAGCTGCATGGAAAACTAGGAGCTGCCGGGAAGCTGAAGCAGAAGCCCCATGGCAAGCAGGCAGGAAGAATATGCAGGCTGTGACTGCTGGATATGGCAGGGTTTGGATGGGATTTATGGGGGAGCAGCAGCAGCAGGGCAGGGAGCCAAGGGAAGAGGGGCCCCAAGGAAAGACGCTAACTGAGCCTGGCCTAGAAACCTGCAAGCTCCTATTTGCTTGGAATAGAGACTGGACTGGAGAAGGCACCACATCTCTTGACTGGGCTGCCCCAGGGACCCAAACAGGAACCACTGTTGCTCCCTTGGAACTGTAACTGTTTAAGCCTCTGTACCTAGGGTACTGGCAACCTTCCCTTTTCTGCCAGCCCCAGTAAACACCCTTGCCCTGAGCCATGTGTTGGACCCCCCAGGGCTGGTGCCTACGGGGCTTGTCTCCGAGTCATAGTGCAACTGGCACAGTCCTTGCACCCTCGGCCTTGGCAGGCTCCGGCACTGAGCAGCAGCAATTCCATCCATTCACAAAGGGATGCAAACCCCAACCCCGCTTATTTTGTGCCGTAGGCACCTAAAGCCCAGACGTAGGTGCTTGAGCTGCAGTTTTAGGCTACACTGTAGCTGGGAACTGTAGGTGCCTAAATTCAGTCATCAGCTGCATTTTCAGGGTAAAGGTTCCTGAGGCTACGTCTACACTGCAGAGTTTTGTCACCAAAAGTTACGCTGTTTTAAAGCGCTTTCATTAAACCGCTGTTGCAGGTCCACGCTATGCTCCTTGTCTCGGCAGAGTGCATCCACACTAGCATCAACACAGAGAGCAGTGCATTGTGGGTAGCTATCCCACTGGCCGCAGGGTGCTTTGGGAAGGGTTTGCAATGCCTCCTGGGGCAGATACAGCGTCACATGATGCAGGTTTCTCACCAATCCCGTCATTCCATGGGCATCCTACTAGATTGCCAGCCGCTTTTTGACTGAAGTTGGCGGGGGGAGGCCAGAGAGTGTGTGACAGCGAGCGTGTGTGTGTGGGAGAGATAGACAGAATGTGTGTTGCGGGAGTGTGTGTGTGTTGGCATGCCGCTGTCTCTTAGGTTCAGACAGCCACCGGAAGCAACCAGTCCTAAGGCAGGGGGAGGGGGATACCCGAGTCATCAGTCCCCCGCCTCCCTCCCTGGCTCCGCACAGCATAGCAGCCTCTTTCTCTCTCTCACACACACACACCTGCCATGCCTGCCTGCCTCTGTGTTCCTAGTGTCGGAGACAGCAGCATTCCATGTTCCCGGAGCAGAGCAACACGCTCAGCTGTCAGAACTTCCCGGAGCTTTGAAAGGGGAGGGGTGCATGCCTGCAGGGCATCTGAGATCAAACCAGAGAGCAGAGCAGTCATGCTGGGCATTGTGGGATACTGGGGGAGGTATATAATGAATGGCAGCGTCTACACTGACGTTTTGTCGCTTTAACTTTGCTGCGAAAAGCTCCATGCCTCTCGTTGAGGTGGTTTGATTGTGTCGCTGAAACTAAAGAGTTTTGTCGCCAAACGTGGCATTGCGGTGTGTACACCTCCACTGTTTCGCCGCCAAAAGCTGCCTTAGATTGTTACTGTAACTCTAGCGCTCTCGTAGCCAAGATGGAGTCTGCTAGGCAGGCAGCTCTGGTCAAGAGAAGGCGCGCGCAGGAATGCAGCAGGAGAAATCCCTTCCACCCCAGGGGCACCTGTTCCAAACCCCCCCGAGTGAACACACACCCACCGGAAAAGTACAATGGATAGAAGAAAGGGAAATATTTATTTACAGAGGGATGAGAGGAGAAATACAACAAGGGGTAATATAGGGGGAGCAGTAGAACAGGGTTGCATTCAAACCAAGGCCCCACGGGCCCAGTGGTAGCACAGGCTGGAAGGGCAGACACTGAGCAATGTGTCTGCACACAGAGTTCAGGAGTCCGGAGCAAAGTTCCAGTCCAGGGGGGAGTCTTGGGTGCTTCTGGTCGTCTTCGGCGCCAGTGAACTTTCCCCAACAAACCCCTCCAGTGCCCTCTTCTGCCGCTCTCTGCAAAGCCACCCAGAGCGACCCCCTCCTCACGTAACTAGCTACAGCCTCCCTCCTTGTTCCCAATGCAGAGTCCCACGCCCCAGTACTCACAGCCCCATGCAGCTCTGGGCAGCCGTGATACTGGGTCCAGCTCCGGCCTGTCCTTCTCGGGCGATTCCTCCCTGGCACCGTGCTCCTCCCGGCTCCTGTCCTGGGCTGTCCCCGGTCGGCCCTGTCCTTCCCAGGCTTCCGGCAGGTTCTCTCTGATTCACTTTGCGAGGGTTGCAGCCCTTCTTTCTCTCTGCAACTCCAGAGCCACCCCCTGGAGTTTCCCTCCTTACTCTCACTGCTCCCCCTCCCCCCTTGGGAAAAAGATTTAAAGGGGCCATGCTCTCTAAACCCCAAGGGGTTACATTAATAATTATATTAAAGAGACACTTGTCCTAGTACAGAGCATTGTGGTTCTGCTGTTAACCTCTGGCCAGTCTCTAATGCAAGAGGTACTTTGACTCTCACCCCATGACCACCTCGTATTGTAATTCCAGGTGCCACAAGGTGGCACTGTTACACATGATCTTTCCATTTCTTTTTCTCAGCGTGCAAACAAGTGTTGACGCTTGGGAATACATGGTGTGTTGGTTAGTGGGGTGTTATACAAGGTTTTGTGTAGAGAAAGCTTTGGGGCGAGAGGGTGCTGGGTGAGCAGCAGATGAGTTTGTTTTCTGCCTTGATCTCCGACTGGAGTTAATTCTTGAGGCAGAGTTACTCACTGGGAACTGGACCGGTGCTGGGCTGAGATCCTTGGAAGTACGGATTGCCCTGCCTGCTTTTCGACCACCTCTCTTCCAGGAGTGGTGTATGTGTGTGAATAAAGCAAATTACATTTAGAATATACCCAGACTCTGCATCCAGAATTTCTCCTCCCTTGGGAAGCTGGCTGCAAGGCCACAGAAACCTACTGCCTCTTGGCAGAGGGGCGCCATTGGCATCAATATGGGATGCTGGGGCCAGAAGAAGGGACAAGAGTATCCTCTGGTAAGGGACTTGTCAAAGATCGGTTAAAAGTCGAGGTAGATCATATGAATTCATGCAGGTAAGCAAGAGCACACACACGTCTTTGGTTAAGTAACTATTTTGAATTCAAACAAGTATTCACCAACATTTTTCCATTCACCCATCTTTGCTGATAATACATGGTTGGCCCCTGGGCTGCAGACATGCTGCTGTGTGGGATCTTGGCTTGCTGACCGTTGGGTTTAGAGTGATCACAAGGAAGGTCAGTGTGATGGGGGTCTGCAGGCCCCAAACTGAACCAGGACTGGCTGTCTCAAAGAGCATCACTGCATCTGCCATCTGCTGGAGGAGGAGTCCCCATCATCTGGCCTAGGATTGTGAGTAGAGGCGTATGGTCACTTATCAAGGTGAATGTTCTCCCGTAGCACTAGGTGTGGATGGACATTACTCCACACAGTACGGTCTCTTTCATGGTCTGTGCATAATTCCAATCTGTTCTAGCCAGGGTGCAGACTGCTCAGGCCCGCAGTGGTCCCCAACGCGGTGCCCGTGGGCACCATGGCGCCCACCGGGGCATTTATGGGCGCCCGCCTAGTGCTCAGCAGGGGAGAGAAGCCGTGGCCCCGTGCCTGCCAGGGACAGAGAACTCAGGCTGTGGGCGCGTTGTTCTCTGTTCCCGGCAGGCGCGGGGCCCGCCTAGTGCCCAGCAGGGAAGAGAAGCCGGGGCCCTGCCTGCTGGGGACAGAGAACTCTGGGGCTGCGGGCGCCGGTGTTCTCTGTCCTCGCGGCTTCTCTCTGGATTCATATATTATATAATATTAAATATGATGTTTTTCGTATTATTTAATGTACAAATACAAAATAAGCCTTGAAAAATTGTTGGCGCCCGCCACACTCTTCTGAAAACATGAATGTGCTACTGGTCACAAAAAGGTTGGGGACCACTGGCTCAGGGTATTACTTGTTTATTTAATTTCATACACATTAGGAAGGGACGTCCCTCTTCTGGGCCCCCCTTCCAACACTGACAGCACCACAATAACCAGCAGCCATACACTGAACTCCCAAGATCTACTGCCAGCCACGCCCCCAACCATAATGCACCTCCCACCTCAGAGCTCCATTATATTGCAATGATCATCAATCCCACCTCCACCCCTCATCCTGTTCTGGCCCCAAACGCCGGTGAGATCCTTGCAGCATGCCCAGTACGTTAACCAGGCTGGGCGCTGGCAGACCAGGGGTCTTCTCTCTGCCTGTGTGTATTTCAGCTCCAGTCCAATGGGTAAGCACACACCAGCCCCTGTTGAGATGGCAACTTGTGTTCAGCTCCAGCAAATGCTTGGTGTCGTTCCTGGGTCAGGTCCCAGTTTCTGCCAGTGGGACTTTGGCTAGAGCGGCAGGAGCTCAGCAGTGCCTGGCTGCTGATAGAGGCCCAGAGCCCTGGTGCTAGCTGGAGAGTGGGTGAATGCCTACGTCTCTCCCCATAGCCTTGCAGCGTGCCGAGAGCTGAGCCCAAGTTACCCACGGACACTTCTGCCCAGATAACTTACGATTCCTCAGCTCTTGCAGTGTCTGGGCCGAGGGGGTTGAAAATCCGCTGGTGCACCCTATGTACACCATAGGGAACCTGTTATGGTGGATAATCCAGTGTATGGTGAGGTCCTGACTGCCTGACTCTCCAGCTCCACCTGCTGGTAAACAGCAAAACTCAGGAGGTGGAAATATGGGTAAATAATGTTTTCACCTCCCAGCTCAAAGAGCCAAGAAGCGGTAAATGAAGCAGGCCAGAGCTGGCTTTTCCTCTTCTCCCCAGCAGAGGGAGCAGAGAACTCCGTCCCTCGAGTTTTCTAGCCCTGGGACTTCCATCTGTATTATTAAGGAAGGATCCTTGCAGTACTGCAGATCTCACCCCCTGTTCACTGGGAGACCCTCCTGCCAGGGGCTGTTGGCAGCAAGGGGGGCCAGGTTCAATGTCTAGAGGTTCCTTCTCAAAATACAACTACATGGCCTGAGCCCCCACCCGGAAACCAGGGAAACGGAATATCCCTGGCATGCTCGACGGGCAGTAATTCCCCACTCGGAAGCACTGAATCCGTTGTATGAAACAAAGAAAACTTCATGGCAAGTGGGTGTGGGGGGACAGGGAAAGGCAGTAATAATTAATCAGCGTGATCATTCACACAGAGATGTGTGTGTATATGACACTCCCAGGGTGTCTTGGCAATAGTCTTAAATCCAGTCCTGCCATCCCGGTGTGAGTGTCCAACAAGGTAACGTTCCCACTTCCCTCTTCGTCCTCTTCCGCTGCACCTACATTGGCTGTTTGTTGGCAGAGTCTGGAGCTCAGGTGGGTCTGGCTGCAGTCCCTAGGGAAGTGCTGCATCACCTGCTGCCAAGGCAGGGCTCTGCCTCCCACCCCAGCCATCGTGATTACAGCTGTTACCGATTGCTGAGTAGGGAACCCCTCACTGGAGTTCCCGGCGGAGCTGCTGCCCCCACCTGCATGCAACGTCTCCGGCGGGAAGGAATTCAGGGGCCTAGGCCACCAGCGATGTACCACCCAGCCGACAAGAGCCCCCTTTTCTGTCCTGGCTTTGTGCAGGCTCTGCAAGCCAGCGTGCCAGACTGCGGGCTGGTTAGGGGGCCCCTCACCCCAGCCCCATTTGAGGCACCTCTCTTGTCTTTCATTACCTGACAGGGCTAATAACATTTTTTACCCCCAAACTCAAAACGCAGCTGAATTTTGACCAAACTGTCCCATAAGAGCAGTACAAGTCAGGTGTGGCCATTCAGCCATCTCCCTCCTCTATGAGCCCCTGTCCGGCTGGAGCTGTCAAACCGCTCAGAGCTGCTCTTCTCCCCTGTTCACCAGGAGCTGTCAACAGCGGGCCCTGGGGCTTCAGGCCACTGGTCATATAATTGCGTAGGCCCCAATCCTGCAAAGGGGCCGCCCGCCCCTCAGAGTCCCTCTGACTTCAGGAGGCCTGCACACAGAGACAGCCATGCCGAAGGGTGCAACGTGCTAGTGCAGGACACAGTGGGGGCTCAAGGTGCCTGGTGGAAAGCCCTGGGAGACCCACAGGACAGGGAGCTCACTACACTGCACTCCCCATCCCCACGCCACGGGGCTCCCTGCAACCCAGGGGCCATAATCCCAGATAATGATGCTGCCCGCTGGCATTTCCATAGAGGGTCTCACCTGTTGGTCTCAGCGCATTGTGCACAGGCAGGTGCCGAGCTCTCCATTAGAGGCGGGGAGCTGAGTCCCAGGGGCACCCCCGGGGTCACACAGCGAGTCAGAATCCAGGCGTTCAGGACTGTGAAGCTGAAGCCTGCCTGGGAGCATGAGCTGCACCGCCAGAGTGACGGTGAGAGGGCAGGGAAGGTGGTGGGAGCTCCCCAGCCTCTGCCACGTGGCTCTCCTGCCCCTATGTGCCGCTCTAGCCTTGCACAGCTGATGGTGCAGTTACCTGACTCCCCAGGTGTTAGCACGCGGGCTCAGCAGGCCTGGCCAGTATATGTGCTCACCCTGCTATTTCTCTCTTGACAATCCCCCAGCTCTGCCGCTGTCCCTCAATTCTGGTCCACATCTACCCCTAGGTTCTTCACACACACAGAACTCTGCCAACTCCCCTCCGTCCCGCTCTGCAGGCCCTGTGATCCCAGTCTGCCTCCCTCACCCAGTGACAATGGCCCTCAGTCCCGACCTGCAGCTGCTATGCTGGGCCTGGGCATGCTGGGAGACGTGGGGTTGCTGCTCTGCTGTTCATTGATGTCCACTTGGGCAAGGCAGGCTGGGACTGAGGAGGCTGCAGGTCAGACTGAGGGGCAATGGGAGAGCTGTGTGTGAAGGCCCCAGGACTGGAACAGCAGGGGGGCTGTGGGTTGTGATCGAGGGGCATCAGCAGAGCCCTGGAATGCCAAGGTCACAGGGCAGAGCAAAGTGCATTGGCTGTGTGTGTCAGGTAGAGTTCTCACGCCGAACAGAAAATCACACCCTTTCAGGGGCTAAAGGTGCCTCCAGCAGCTGTTATTATTATCATAGGGCCCAGCAGCCCCAGCCATGGGCCAGGCCCCCACTGTGCCAGGCACTGTACGGATACAAAGAGACAGTCCTTGCCCCAAAGAGCTGACAATCTGAACGTAAGCCAAGAGCCAAGAAATGGACACAAACAAACTGAGAGGCGAGTACAAGGCAACCGGGAGACAATGTTGGTCCACGGCCTCCTCACACCAGGCGGCCTAACCGTTGTCCAGGTTTTTGTAGGCATCACGGCAAAGGACAGTTTGAAGGAGGCTAATGAGGTGGCTTGGTGGCTACTTACGGGGAGCTCCTCCCAGACATGAGGGGCAGCACACGAGAAAGCACAAAGGTGCTTGTTTGAAAATTGAACAAGTGGGCGATGGACGTTGGCATCATGGGCTGACAGGAGGTGGGAGTTGGCAACTCGATAGCAAATAAGAGATGATAGGTAGGTGGGGAAATGAAGGCAGCTATAAAAAATATTAAAAATAATATATAACAAATGGAAGAAAGGGTAAGATGATACTAATGAATATAAACCAGAAACTAGGAATTGTAGAGAAGTGATAAGGGAACCAAAGGAACACAAGGAGAAATCTAAGGCCAATTGTAAGGACAATAAGAAGGGTGTTTTTTTTAAAGTATATTAGGAACAATAAAGAATCTTAACAATGGTATTGATCCATTACTAGATGCAAAATGGTAGAATTATCAATAAGAATGAAGAAAAGGCAGAAGTATTCAATAAATATTTCAGTTCTGTATTTGAGGGAAAAAACAGATGATGTAGTTATGTCATATGATAACAGTTTTCATTCTACTAATATGTCAAGAGGTTGTTAAACAGAAGCTACTAAAGTAAGACATTTTTAAATCAGCAGGTCCAGATAACTTGCATCCAAGAGTTTTAAAAGAGCTGGCTGAGGAGCTCACTGGACCATTGATGTTGGTTTTCAATAAGTTTGAACACACTGTGGAAGCTCCAGAAGACTGGAAGAAAGCTAATGTTGTGCCAATATTTTAAAAGGGATGACCTGGTAATATAGGCCTGTCAGTTTGGCATAGATCCCAAACAAGATAATAGGTCAGCTGATACAGGACTTGACTGATAAAGAATTAAAGGAGGTAATATAATTAATGCCAATCAATATGGCTTTATGGAAAGTAGATCCTGTCAAAGATTCTGATATCTTTTTTTGATGACGTTGGTTGATAAAGGTAATAGTGTTGATGTAATATACTTAGACTTCTGTAATAAGGTAATTATTACTACCTCATTACAGAACTGGAAAGATATAAAATTACAATGGCACATATTAAATGGATTAAAAGATGGCTAACTGATAGGTCTCAAAATGTAATTGTAAACAGGCAATCACCATCAAAGGGATGTGTTTCTGGTGGAGTCCTACAGGGATTGGTTCTTGGCCCTGTGCTATTTAACATTTTTATCAGTGACCTGGAAGAAAACAGAATCATCAGTGATAAAGTTTGCAGATGGCACACAAATTGGGTGAGTGATAAATAACAAAGAGGACAGAGTGATCTGGATTAGTTGGTAAACTGGGTGCAAGCAAACAGTATGAGCTTTAATGTCACTAAATGTAAATATGCACATCTAGGAACAGAGCATGCAGGCCATACTTCCAGGCTCTGGGACTTTACCCTGGGAAGCAGTGCCTCTGAAAAGGATTTGGGGATTCATAGATTCTAAGGCCACTGTGATTATCTAGCCTAGCCTCCTGTATAACACCGGTCAGAGACCTTCCCCAAAATAATTCCCAGAGCAGAGCTTTTTGAAAAAAACATCCACTCTTGATTTTCAAATGGCCAGTGATGGAGAATCCACCCCAACCCTTGGTAAATTGTTCCAATAGTTAATTACCCTCCCTGTTAAAAATGTATGCCTTATTTCCAGTCTGAATTTGTCTGGCTTCAACTTCCAGCCATTGGATCGTGTTAGACCTTTCTCTGCTGGATTGAACAGCCCATTAAATATTTGTTCCCCATCTAGGTACTGATAGACTGGGACCAAGTCACTCCTTCACCTTCTCTTTGTTAAGCTAACTAGATGGAGCTCCTTGAGTCTGTCACTATCAGGCAGGTTTTCTAATCCTCTAATCATTCTCATGGCTCTTCTCTGAACCTCCTCCAATTTATCAACATCTTTCTTGAATGGTGGGCACAAGGACTGGGCACAGGATTCCAGCAGTGGTCGCACCAGGGCCAAATACAGAGGTAAAATAACCTCCCTCCTCCTACTCAAGAATCCCTTGTTTATGCATCCCCGGATGGCACGAGCCCTTTTGTTCGGCGGATGGGAGTGGATAACGAGCTGAACAGGAGCTCTTAGTGCGCTGCTCTGGCCAAAAGGGCTCGTGCCATCCTGGGATGCATAAATGGGAATCACGAGTAGGAGCGGAGGGACAGGCACACAGTCCCTCTCAAGAAAGGCTTTTGTGCCAGGGCTGAAAACCCCTGCACCTTCTATCCCAGGCAGGGAGACAGCTCCCGTCATGGTGAGGGACCACGGGACCGGCTCCCCTGTCTACAGGCCTCTGCCTGAGGCTCCTAGCTGAGGCGACTTCTCCTGTGGGCGAAGGCCCCCCCAGCAGCCAAAGCGAGGTGGCTGTGCTGAGAGGAGCCCAGGCTCCAGTTGAGTGTAGATATCCTGGGCCTGGGCTGAGTCACACTGAGAGAGAGAAATCACAGATGGAGATGGGAAAGTGGCACTGAAACAGGGACCTGCCTTGGCTTCCATCCTGGACTGACGGAGCACCATGTCAATGGGAAGGATTATATATGTCCATGGGGCTGGCGGCTGTACTGGGGATATATGTGTCCCCGGGACTGTTGGCTGTATTAAGGGTTTATAAAAAGCAACAGAGAGTCCTGTGGCACCTTTAAGACTAACAGATGTATTGGAGCATAAGCTTTTGTGGGTGAATGCCCACTTCGTCAGACGCATGGGTCTGGAGTTTCACATGCGTCTGACGAAGTGGGCATTCACCCACGAAAGCTTATGCTCCAATACTTCTGTTAGTCTTAAAGGTGCCACAGGACTCTCTGTTGCTTTTTACAGATCCAGACTAACACGGCTCCCCCTCTGATACTTAAGGGTTTATGTATCCCCATGGCTGTCGGCTGTACTAGGGGTATATGTGTCTCTTGGGCTTTTGGCTGTACTATGAGTATATGTTTCCCCGAGTCTGGTGGCTATATATATGGGTATATATGTGACAAATCTTCAAGGCTGTGGGCTGTACTAGGTGTAAATGCATCCCAGCAGCTATGGACTGTACTAATGGTATATGTGTCCTCCTGTTTATTGGCTGTACTTGGGGTATATGTGTCTTTGGGAGGTGTCGGCTGTACTGGGGTATCTGGGTGCCCTGGGCTGTTGGCTGCACTATTGGGTATATGTATTGCCAGGGTTGTGGACTGTACTAATAGTATATATGCCCCTGGGGCTATCAGCTTTACTAAGTACATATGTGTCCTCTGGCTGTGAGCTGTACTAGGGGAAATCTGTGTCTCCAGGGCTTTCAGCTGTGCTAGGGGTATATGTCCCCGGGGCTATTGTGTGTAATGGGGATATTGGTATCCCTGGGGCTGTCGGCTGTACTAGGGAGCATATGTGTCCCAGGGCTAGACTAGGAGGTTTGTATGTCCCTCGCACAATCTGATGTACTAGGAATATATGTGTCATCCAGGGTTGTTTACTGTAGTACAGGGGTATCCGTCCCCAGGGCTATTAGCTGTACCAGGGGTATATGTGTCCCTGTGCTATCAGCTGTACTGGAGGGTATATCTGTACACAGGGCTGTGGGCTGTATTAGAGATATATGTGGTCCTGTTGCTGTCAGTTCTATTCGGGGATATATGTTTCCCCGGGGCTGTTTGGTGTACTAGGGGTTTCTGTGTCACTGGGCTGTTGTCTGTACTATGGGTTTATGCGTCCCAGTTTCTGTGGACTGTACTAGGGATATATGTGTTCTTCTGGCTATCGCTGTACTAGTGGTATATGTGTCCCCTGGGGCTGCTGGCTGTAGTTGAGGTACATGTGTCACCTGGTCTTTCGGCTGTAGTTGGGATACATATGTGCCCAGGACTCTCAGCTGTAGTAGGGGTATGTGTTTCCCTGGGGCCGTTGGCTGAAGTGGGGGAATATGTGTCCTCTGGTCTGTCAACAGTACTAGGGGTATACGTGTACTTCAGGGCTGTCAGCTGTACTGGGGTCTATGTGTCCCTGGGCTGTCAGCTGTACTGGGGTCTATGTGTCCCCAGGCTGTCAGCTGTACTGGGGTCTATGTGTCCCCTGGGCTGTCAGCTGTACTGGGGTATATGTGTCCCCAGGCTGTCAGCTGTACTGTGGTCTATGTGTCCCCAGGCTGTCAGCTTTCCTGGGGCCAATGGCTCGCCGCGCTGTCAGCTGCACTGTGGTCTATGTGCCCCCTGTCTGTCAGCTGGACTGGGGGCGATGTGGCCCCAGGCTGCCAGCGGTAGGGGGGTCTATGTGCCCCCAGGCTGTCAGCTGTCCTGGGTTATGGGGGTCCCCGGGCGGTCGGTGGTACGGGGGTCTATGTGTCACAGGGCTGTCAGCTGTAATGGGGTATATGTGTCCCTGGGGTGTCAGGTGTACTGGGGTATATGGGTCCCCTGGGCTGTCGGTTTTACTGGGGTATATGTGCCGCCGGGCTGTCAGCTGTCCTGGGGTATATGGCTCCCTGGGCTGGCCGGTGTGCGGGGGTCTATGTGTCACCGGGCTGTCAGCGGTACTTGGGTCTGTGTGTCCCTGGGCGGTCAGCTGTACTGGGGTGTATCTGGCCCTGGGCCGACAGCAGTAGTGGGGTATATGTGCCCCCGGGCTCTCAGCTGTACTGGGGTCGATGTGTCCCCGGGCTCTCAGCTGTAGTGGGGTCTATGTGTCTCTGGGCTGTCAGCTGGACTGGGGGCGATGTGGCCCCAGGCTGTCAGCGGTCCGGGGGCCTCTGTGTCCCCGGGCTTTCATCTGTCCGGGGCTATCTGGGTCCCCGGGCTGTCGGCTGTCCTGGGGTCTGTGTGTCCCGGGGCTGGCAGCTGTACTGTGGTCTACGTGTCCCCAGGCTGTCCGCTGTTCTGGGGGCTATGTGGCCCCAGGCTGTCAGCTGTACTGGAGGGTATATCTGTACACAGGGCTGTGGGCTGTATTAGAGATATATGTGGTCCTGTTGCTGTCAGTGGTATCCGGGGATAGGTGTTTCCCCGGGGCTGTTTGGTGTACTAGGGGTTTCTGTCTCACTGGGCTGTTGTCTGTACTATGGGTTTATGCGTCCCAGTTTCTGTGGACTGTACTAGGGGTATATGTGTGCCCGGGCTGTCAGCGGTCCGGGGGCCTCTGTGTCCCCGGGCTCTCAGCTGTACTGGGGGCGGTGTGTCGCCAGGCTGTCAGCTGTCCTGGGTTATGGGGGTCCCCGGGCGGTCGGTGGTACGGGGGTCTATGTGCCCCTGGGCTGTCAGATGTACTGGGGTATATATGTCCCCAGGCTGTCCGCTGTTCTGGGGGCTATGTGTCCCCTGGCTGTCCGCTGTACTGGTGTCTATGTGTCCCTGGACTGTCAGCTGTACTGCGGTCTACGTGTCCCCAGGCTGTCGGCTGTACTGGGGTCGTTGTGTCCCCAGGCTGGCAGCTGTTCTGGGGTCTATGTGTACCCGGGCTGTCAGCTTTGCGCAGGGAGGGGTGTCGCCGGGGTGGCAGCTGTACTGGGGTCCATGTGTCCCCGGGCTCTCAGCTGTACTGGTTTCTATCTTTCCCTCTGCTGTCAGCTGTACTGTGGTATATGTGTCCCCAGAGTGTCAGCTGTACTTGGGTATATGTGTCCCGAGGCTGTCTGGTGTACTGGGGTCTATGTGCCGCTGGGCTGTCAGCTGTGCTGGGGGCTATGTGTCCCCAGGCTCTCAGCTGTACTGGGGGATATGGGTGCCCGGGCTGTCAGCTGTAGGGGTGTCTGTGTGCTTCAGGGCTGTCAGCTGTACGGGGGTATATGTGTGCTTCCGGGTTGTCAGCTGTGCTGGGGGCTATGTGTCCCGAGGCTGTCTGGTGTACTGGGGTCTATGGGCCCCCGGGCTGTCAGCCGTACGGGGGGACAGGGGGCCCCCGGGCTGTCAGCTTTACTGGGGTATATGTGACCCCGGGTTGTCAGCGGTACTGGGGTATATGTGTCCCTGGGCTGTCAGCTGTACTGGGGTATATGTGTCCCTGGGCTGTCAGGTTTCCTAGGGCCAGTGGCTTGTTGCTTTGGCCTGGACGAGGGTGTATTGGATGGAAGTGGCCAGCTCTGAACCCCACCTTTGGATCTGAGTGGTCTCTGGGAGTAGATGCTGTTTCCCCAGTGCTCAGAGACTCCCCTGGGTGCCCCATGAAGGGGATCCTCTAGGGAGGGTGGACAGGAGCCCTGAGGACTCTGGTGGGCTGTGTTTGATTGCTGGATACAGGCACTGGAGTTTCACACTGAGAGATGCTGTCACACCCTGTGGGGAGCCGTGTGGCTGGAGCTCTGCTCAGGGGTGTATTGTGTGGGTGCAAAGAGCCCGCTCTTGCCACTCCTCCGATATCCAGGCACTTGTGAGCATTCCTCAGCACGGCTTCCCAACCCTGCTTAGCTCCCTTTTGCAGACACTGAGCAGGGCAGGGACTTGCCCACGGTCACCCAGACAGTCAGTGGCGGAGCCAGGAACAGACCCGGTTTTCTGAGGCCCCATGCTCGGCCTGAATCCCCGTGTGATCGTTGACACTGATGGAAGCGGCTGTGCAATACTGCCCGGCTGATGGGACGACGCTGCTCGCTCCCTCTGCACTCCTTTTGCCCTGGTGTAAATCAGGCTCGCGGGGCCAGGCAGGGCTGACCTTAGCCACAGGTGATCTCCCAAAGGAGGGGGGGCATGTCTGGGGATGTGTTTCCATAACACCAGGGCAGAATGAACAAGGGGAGGAAGGGAAGGAGTCTCCCGAAGCGTCTGAGCAGCGCCAGGGCCTTTAACCCCTGCACCACCTGCTCCTGCTGGGCATGGCGGTGCCCGGAGTCCACACCCTGGCGCCTGTACCAGACGTGCCAGACGCGCCCCAGCCCCTCCGCAGCTCCAGAGCCCCCAGAGCTCGGGCCACAGTTAAGGCCATTGCCCACAGAATGACATGTGATGAGAGCATCCATCAGCTCCACACAGAGCCAGGAATGGGCAGCACCCAGCACCCTACCATCCCCCACAGCCATGCAGCACCCAGCTCCCTACCACCCCCCCACAGCCACGCTGCACCCAGCTCCCTACCATCCCCCACAGCCACGCTGCACCCAGCTCCCTACCATCCCCCAATGGCCACGCAGCATCCAGCACCCTACCCCCCCCCACAGCCATGCAGCACCCAGCTCCCTACCCCCCCCCACAGCCACGCTGCACCCAGCTCCCTACCATCCCCCAATGGCCACGCAGCATCCAGCACCCTACCACCCCCCACAGCCATGCAGCACCCAGCACCCTACCACCCCCCACAGCCATGCTGCATCCAGCACCCTACCACCCCCCCCACAACCACGCAGCACCTAGCACCCTACCATCCCCCACAGCCATGCTGCATCCAGCACCTTACCATCCCCCACAGCCATGCAGCACCCAGCTCCCTACCATCCCCCAATGGCCACGCAGCATCCAGCACCTTACCATCCCCCACAGCCATGCTGCATCCAGCACCCTACCATCTCCCCACAGCCACGCAGCACCCAGCTCCCTACCATCCCCCNTCCCTACCCGCCCCCACAGCCACGCTGCACCCAGCACCCTACCATCCCCCAATGGCCACGCTGCACCCAGCTCCCTATCATCCCCCAACGGCCACGCAGCACCCAGCACCTTACCATCCCCCACAGCCATGCAGCACCCAGCTCCCTACCATCCCCCAACGGCCACCAAGCACCCTACCATCCCCCACAGCCATGCAGCACCCAGCACCCTACCATCCCCCACAGCCATGCAGCACCCAGCACCCTACCATCCCCCACAGCCATGCTGCACCCAGCACCCTACCATCCCCCACAGCCATGCAGCACCCAGCACCCTACCATCCCCCACAGCCATGCTGCACCCAGCACCCACCTCCCCACCCCCCCCCCACAGCCATGCCCCACCCAGCACCCTACCCGCCCCCACAGCCACGCCGCACCCACCACCCTCCCCTCCCCCACAGCCATGCCGCCCCCAGCACCCTCCCACCCCCCAACCCCCCACCCCCCAGCAGCCCCCCCACCCCGCCCGCCCCCCCCCCACCCCTGCAGCACCCCGCACCCTACCATCCCCCACAGCCATGCAGCACCCAGCACCCTACCATCCCCCACAGCCACGCAGCACCCAGAATGTTCCCAGCACTAAGAGCTCTGCAGCCTCAGCTCTTGCTGTCTGGCTGGGAGCAGCCCCTGCTGTGTTTGCTGAGCCCCGGGCTGGTGGCTGGCCAGGACGTCCCCTCCCTCGCGGGGCTGCCCCAGACCACCCCAGCGGCACTGGCAGGCTATTTGTTAATTAAAACAGAACAGCAAAATCAATAGCAGACATCGAGTTTATTGGCTGTCTCTGCTCTGCGGGGCCCGGCTGAGGGCTCAGGCCTGGCGAGCACTAGCCCCAAGGGACAGCAAGCAGCCGCTGGCAGAGAAGGCAGGTATCTGGAGTGGGGCTGGCTAGGATGCAGGTGTCCACAGGCTGCAGCAGGGTGTCAGGCTCTGGCTAGTCCAGCAGCTCCAGGTGGGTCAGAAAGGAGAGTGCAGATCTCGGATTGCTCCTGACGGATCATCTCCCTGGGGCTGGGGCCAGGGCCTTTGGCCTGACCCCATCGGCCCCACAGCACGGGTGCTGCAGTGAGCAGGCCAGAGCGGCTCACAGCCGGGGATCCCCCTGGGAGAGGATGGCAGGCACTTCCACTGCACCCAAACGTTTGTCTGTCGGGGCTGGGCTGGGCTCCCACGATTCTCCGGCATGAGACTCCCTGGCTATAGAATTAATGCTGGGGAATCCCCGCTGCTGTGACAGGGACCCCCGCTTGGCTGGGACTCCCCAGGCCAACCATCGCTCTGAGCCGTGCTGTGGGGGCTGGTGCTTTGCTCATTTTCAAGGGCTTGTGTCCCCCTCCCCCTATGTGAAAGCGATGGGCTGGGAGAGAAGGGGGCTGGTCCCGCGGGAGAGAGGTGGGACTCCCTGAGCAGGAGGGCAGCTGCCCTCTCACCTACTGGGGAGGAGCTTCGTCCTGGCCCAGAGGCGCCCCCGGGCCCCCAACATCTGTCCACCGAGGGGACATTTATTCATCTGAAGGTCAATGTGGAGTAAAGCTCGGTCTGCTCTGACACACTGGGTGGGGCTGGAGTCCAGGGGCATCCCTGCTCCGCACAGCTCCTTGGCCCCAAACACAGAGGAGACACGTTGCCCATTTTCGCCCTCCTGGGGTTCTGGCTCCTGGGCTCAGGTGCTGCTGAGCTCGGGGGTCCGTCTGTGGCAGTGACGTGCTAGGCCCTGGGGCAAGGGGCTCTTGGGGGTGCAAGTGGGAGCCGGCACTGTGTGCCAGGCACTGAGGAAGTGCAGCCTCGGGATTCACAGGCGCTTGCCAGGGATTCAGGGACACAGAACGGGTCTCCCTTGTTGTGGGTTCTCTGCCAGGGGGCTGCGTGCTGGGTAGGGCTGAAGCTGGCGCTGCACCAGGGGTGGGACGGGCAGCACCGAGGCAGCTCTGCCACCGGCCCATGCCCTGAGCGTAGCCGGCCCTGCTGCTGGGGAAAGCACTTCATGTATCAACGGGCTGCAGCGTGGAAGCGTGTGCCAGCGTGTTGCACGTGGGAGTGACATGCGGGGAGCACATGGGAGAGTGGGTGCTGGGGCGGTGTCCACAGGCTGCTAGGCTTCGGGGAAGAGCAGGAACCCCGAGAAGATGCTGTCAGCCCCTTCGATCCCCACCAGGGAATTCTTCTCGGTGGGCTCCAGCCACACGGACTCGTTTACCTGCATCCGCAGCACCACCCCCCCGGTGGTGACCTGGTAGACGTTGTGCACGTAGTCGCAGAAGGTCACCACCTTCTCCCCCTTCATGCCCAGGCCCTTCTTGATGCTGATGCACAAGTTGCCCCTGGAGGTGGCGTGGTAGGTGAAGTAGTACAGCCCCCGGATCTTGCAGGTGAACCGGCCGTACCTGTTCTCGTAGTGCCCGTTCTCGTTGGTGATGATGCGGTCGAAGCGGATGGGCTGCTCCCGGCGCGGCAGCATGCTAATGGTCCTGGCAGCTGAGAATGCAGATTTGAGGGTGGTCTTGAAGTCCCCAGATTCACCCATTGGCCCAGGAAGACCCGTGGGGCCCGGAGAGCCCGTGGAGCCGACGGGGCCTTTGGGGCCGACTTTCCCGGGGTGTCCGGGGGTCCCCGGCTCTCCTTTCTCCCCCAGCTCCATTTCATCGTCCACCCGCCCCGGGGGACCTAGAGAACAAGAAAAGAAGACTCACGAGTGGAAGGCTCATAGGGCTCTGTTGTCGTTCCTCTCTTATCGCTGGCAGGTTCATCGCTTCACTGCTGAGCCCAGAGCGCAGCGTCGGATGTTCCACCGAAGCCACGCGACCAGCTCAGGGCCGGTGGATGATGAAACCCTCCTCCAGTCTTTCTGTGCCGGAAAGTCCTCCACCCACGGCACAGGGACACTGGTGCCAGCTGAGACCCCCTCCCCCTCGCACGGGGACACTGGTGCCAGCTGAGACCTCCCTGCCCCTCACACGGGGACACTGGTGCCAGCTGAGACCCCCCCCTCGCACGGGGACACTGGTGTCAGCTGAGACCCCCCCTCACACAGGGACACTGGTGCCAGCTGAGACCCCCCCCACCCCTCACACGGGGACACTGGTGCCAGCTGAGACCCCCTCCCCCTCGCACGGGGACACTGGTGCCAGCTGAGACCCCTGCCCCTCACACAGGGACCTGCCCGGCATTTCCTGTAGTGCAGGTCTGCGGGATGGATTCCCAAATCCCATCTGGCAATTTGCTTCCCCACGAAGGGCCCTGTGTGTCGGCCCTTGAGGCTGTGCCCACGTGGGCTCCATGTTCCCAGGCACTGCAAGTTCTTTCCCTGGTGCAGCCCGCAGAGCGCCCCTTGCAGGACGGGTGCTGGCGAGGGCTGCCCCCGGGGCGGGTCCCTGGGTTGTCTAGTGCAGGCAGACTGCAGGCTGCAGAACCTGCCCAGAGGGGATGTGCTCTGGGCAGGTGCCACGTTGCACTTGGTGAACGGAGCGAACGCCCTCCTTTGAACGGAGCTGGGGCAGCAGCGCCAGGGCTGAGGAGCTGGCTAGGCGCAGTCTGCACAAGGCTGTGTCTGCACCAGCGTTTTCTCCTGAAAACTTGCCACCATTGCGGCCACCATGGGCGATGCATGAACCGCCCGTTCGGGCAGGCTAGCCCCCTGCCCGAGTCCCCGCCCCTCCCGCCCGCTGGAGCCAGAGGAGCCCACAGCCCCGCATCGCAGCCAGAGGAGCCCCAGCCGGCCCACCCCAGCTGCCCCGAGCCCCGGCCTGCCTGAGCCTGAGCCACTCTGAGCCACGGGCCGCCAGCCGGCCTGAGCCGCCCAAGCCCTGGGCCACCATCCAGCCTGCCCAAGCCCCTGGCCCGCTGGCCTGCCCGCCTGAGCCCCCACTGGCTTCGGGGGAGAGGCGGAGCTAGGATGGGAAGAGGAGCAGCGTGGGCGGGGCTATGGGGGAAGAGCGGGAGGTCAGGGGTGTGCCTCCAGAGGGAGCTGCACCGCATCCTTAGCCTCCCCGGCCTATTCTATCCACTGCCTATGGCTGCCCCCCGTGTAGCACCGATAGCAACGCCCCCACCCTCCTGCCTGAGGTGCAGCGCTCTGCCGTTCCTGCGTGGCAGGCACGGTTCTGTCTGTGCTCGAAGCTCCTCCCTTGCACCCCTCTGTATCAGGCCCCATTCCTGCTCCCCTGCACCAGGGATCCCTTCTCCCAGACACCTCCCCTTGCCCCTTTCTCTCCAGCCATGCCAGAGCCCCACCTCTCCCCTGGTGCTCCCCTCTTAGCCCGGGGGCAAGGAGGGACGTATTCCATGCACCTGTGACTGGCTGGTTCCTGCAGTGGAAAGGTGCAAACCATTTGCTTCCAGCAATGCATCCTCCTGGCTGAGAGCAGCAAGGGCCAGGCTGTCTGGACAGGCACTAACGGCTAATCCCAGGAATTGTGCTTTACCCCGAAAGGGCTTTTGGGGGGTTGCAGCCATCCTGATAGCACCACTCTCGCCCAGAGCTTGGCCTGCTCCCAGCTCCCACCTCCTTACCTTTCTCTCCCTTCAGGCCATCCACTCCATCTTTGCCATTGGAGCCCGGCTGTCCTGGTACGCCCGGAGTGCCCGGGATGGCGGCGTAGCCCTGGCAGCTATCGGCACTGGCCAGGGGGACCGCAGCCAGGCAGAGCAGCACGGCCCACAGCATCATGTCGGCACCAGCGCTGGGGAGAGCAGAGAGACGCAGCACAGCTCACAGGGCAGCACAGGGGTGATGGGCTGTCGACGGGCAAGTGGGCTGGGCAGGGGGCTGGGGAGCAGGCTGCCAGGAACAGCGCTGCCCTGGGGCACCGTGCCATGGGGACATTCTGCCAGTACTGGGGACAGCGGAGGGGCAAAGTCCACGACAGGACCTGCTCCAACGAAAAGCGACAGGCCCAAGTCCTCCCCCTGACACCCCATTCTCTTTGATGGAGCTGTGGGGAGAGACTGCCCCCCGGACGGCACATCTCCTCACCTCCCCAGATGAGAACAGACTCAAGGCTCAGGCACCGGCCCAGTCCCCAAGCTGCCGGGGTAGCGCAGGCCCCAACCCCATGCCTAGCTGCCGGGGCTGCACAGGGGAGAAGAGAGGAGCAGCAAAGGGACAGGGAGAGCGGCATGCGCTGCTCTCATGTGCACACCTCACCCAGCTGAGGTCAAATCCTGCCCCCGCTCCCACTGCTCTGAGATCCCGCCGGCTGCAAGGAAGAGCTGAATTCCCCAACCAGCCACAGAACCAAAACATTTGGGGCCAAACCCTGCTCTGATTTACACCACTGCAAACCTGGAGTGGCTCCATTAGCTTCAATGGCGATGTTCTGGGTTTGCTCCAGAGTAACTGAGAGCAGGTTTACATCCATGAGCCACCCTCCCAAACCATCCGGTCTCCAGGGCTTTGTCCTGCCGTGGGGCTTCTCCCCGGAGCCTGTTCCACACGCTAACGGGCCGTCTCATCAGGTACTGAGCTGAACTGCCAGCATCAATACGCCAGTCTCTCCAGTTCTCCCTCCCTCTCCTGTCCGAGCCATTTGTGACCGTGACTTGCCCACTGGACACACTGGACAGGAATTACTTTAGGGCAGGTCTCCGGCCTGGGTTATTCAGGTCAGACTAGATGATCACAATGGTCCTAGCGGCCTTGGAATCTCGGAATCTCCTGGTCCTACAGCCCAAGAGCCCACCACCGTCTAAGGGCAACATCAGGAGCTGCTTCTCGGCAAGGTTAGCTTGGCTGGGAATGCACGGCTGGGGCAGGGAGCGCGGGGCAGGGCATGCCCCACAGCTCAGAGCGGAGCCCAGAGGGAGCCGGGTGCAGAGAGGGTTCTGGCACCCCAGCAGCCCCTTAGGGACATGGCTCTGTCCAAGTGCCCGGCTCGTTCGTGGCCGTTAAGGAATCGGGCGCCCGTGGCACCGTGAGGGCTCGCTCTTACCTTGCAGCGTCCTGCAGCAGCGAGCGGGGACGAGGCTGGGTGCGTCTCAGTCCAGCTTGGCAGTGACCCTGCGGAGGGAAAGCAGAAGTTCGCGTGAGCAGAGAAAGGCTGGGCAAGGAGAGGAACTGGCCACATCCCTTTTTTATCGCTGGCTCTGGCCCTTCTTCACACTGGCACTTTCACATCCCCCGCCGCCCCGCTCCGAGCTGACCACAGGCTCTTTCTGCAGGCTCAGCAGGACCCCCGGTGCCTGAGCCCTGCAGGGAGCCTGGGCGTGGCTGGGCAGAGCCTCTGGCTATCGGCAGCTCTCGGCTGCGCTCCCTGGGGTACGTGTCCTCACCTGCCCTTATAGGGAACTCCCCAAGAGTGTGTCTCCAGAGGCTGCTAAGCTCCAACTCTATCCGGCCCCCCTGACCCTGCTCTGAGTCCCCCCTCTGAAACCCCAGAGCAGCCAGGGCAGTCTCTGCGCTTTCACCCTGGTGACAGAGAGCTGGTTTGGGGCATTGTGGGAATGAGGGTCACTCATGGGCACCCAGCCCTTTGCCCTGCGGCTGCCCATGAAGGTGTCACTAACTTCCTGTTGGCATTGTGCAGACAGAGCCGCCCCCGGTCAAAGAAAACACTCCAGTGGGTGTCCGTGGGGCGAGGGTCTGGCCTCACTCATTGGTGCTGCTGGGACCCACTCGCCCGGGCCAGACGAGACATGGGCTGGGAGACGTGACGGTGCTGAGGTCCCAGGGCTGCACTTACCTGCTTCCAAGGTCCAGGTGAGTGTGAGGACGCCGGAGCGGCTCTAGCGCCCCCCATGCCAGCCCGCCAGCTCTCTTGGAGCCCCAGCGCTGCCCGGCCTGCCTAGGTTCCCCCCCACGCCTCCCTGAGCCAGCCCCCGTGTCCCAGAGAAGCAGCTCGCAGGGGGGCGAATGGAAGTGCCACCCCCCACTTTAACTCACCTCTGTCTGGCTCCTCAGCATGGCAGTGCGGCAGGTTCGCCTCCATTGGGGAGTGTGTGTGCAAAGGTCTCAGGGGGCCAGCCGTGCCCATCACCTCTGCGTCTGGCCCCTAACTCTGCGGGATGCTGTCCCCTGGCCAGAGCGCCTTCCTTGCTCAGCGGGCTGGACACCCAGCACAGAGACACTCACCGCCTGGCAAAGCCTCATGCCACAGCCGAGAGCGAGTCCATCCCACCCTCCCTCCCTCCCGCGTTTCCCAGCCTCTGGGCATGCGGCTAATGGAACAGGAGCCCGGCTGGGCTGGGGGTCACAGACCATCGAGGGGCTGCCATGTTCCAGTGAGTGTGGGGAGGAAAGGAACCTGGATTCCCTGTCCCTTGGGACTCTAGCCACCACATCCGGCTGCTCCTTTCTGTTAGGATTCGACTCTCTAAGATCACCCCTGCATGAAAGGCAAGCCGGAGGGCTCGTGGGGCCCTGTCCATGCCTGGAGTCAGTGCAATAGTCACGTCTCTTCCAGTTGCACGCTGCACGGACTATCCCAGAGAACCCCAGCCAGAGCAGGCCTGGATCTTGGTAGCACCAGGCACATTTCTTAAAATCGATTGCGCCTGCCCATGCTCTCTGCTGTGGGCCACACTCAGCCCTGCTCCAGGCACATGCACTCCCCAGCCTCCCGGGGCCGCTCCTGCTCACGCCAGGCTGGGATTTGGCCTGGGGTGTCCACGCAGTGGGGCCTGATGCTGCATTCCCCGGTGACTGTGTCACGCAGGGCCAGGGGTGTGGGGCAGGCTCCCCTCTCCTAGGGGGAGCTCTTGGTCAAGGGGATTTCGAGTTGAAGGGGCTCCTTGGAAGGTCCTTGCTCTGCAGCTATTTGGCTTGATTCACTGGCCGAGTTTGTAAGTGCTTTGAACCAGCGAGTGGCACATGCAGGCCCCTGCAGGTCCCCGGGGAGGTCCGATTGCGGGCGTCAGCAGGGAATGCTCAGGTGTCCGTTCTTCTGTGAAATCAAACCTGCCCAGGAATTCCTGAGCCAGCCTCTTGCATGGGGCAGGTACCAGCCACTCGGACAATCAGCTCGTGGTTATCAACAGCAGTGGAGCCCTGTGTTGGAACCTGGGGGAGTTTTTTGCCTCCTCCAGCAAGAGAACTGAGAAGTGCTGGGCCGTAAGTAATGAGAGCGGCTGCTGAAAGATGGGCACTGGCTGGCTTAGGCCTCTGAGGGAGTGTCTACACTGCAATGAGACACCCACAGCTTGTGCTCACGGGGCTTGGGGCAAGGGGCTGTTAATTGCAGTTTAGACATTTGGGCTCGGGCTGGAGCGTGGGCTCTAGGACCCTGTGAGATGGNTCTCAATAAACCTTCTGTTTTACTGGCTGGCTGAGAGTTATGGTGAATCGCAGGAAGCCAGGGGTACAGGGCCCGGACTCCCCCACACTCCGTGACAGCTCCTGCTGTGTCACCAGCACCATCTCCCAGGGAGCTCAGGGCTACGGGAGCTGCCAGGCCAGGACGGGGACGTCTCGAGTCTGACTCCTGTCTCGAGTCTGACTCCGCATCCCTCCCCCAGCTGCTTGGCTCGGAGGCCAGAGCAGAACAGTCACTGGGGGCGACTCTTCCCTGAACTCCAGGAATCCAAGGGAGGGACCCAGCTCCAGGGAGCAGGAGCAGTCGGTGCAGTTTGGCTCACAGACGGCACTATCCTGCCAGGCGCTGGGCACCACTCCTGGGGCTGAGGGGCTGGTCTGCCTGGCAGGAGACGCGCAAGGATCAGCCCCTTGTGTCTCTGCGTCAAAGGGAAGCTTTGGAGCTTTCCAGACCTGTTCCTAGACTCTCGGGATGCCCCCGAGGCTCCGTGGCATCCCCCAGCTCCTTCTGACATTCAGTGCCTCTGAGCTGGCCTTAGAGAGGCCCCAAGGATCCTAATCTCGTCTGACAATCCCTGTGTCCGTGGCGAGAACAGGACAGTTACACTTTGTGACGATGGCTGGGCGCAGTGCTGGGGGGCCCCATGAAGTGACTCACCTGCACCCTTGTGCCAGCAGAGGGAGAATCCATCCGGGGTTGGGAGGGGGGCAGGCACTGTTCCCCAGGGCCCCATGGGGAAGGGCAGCTTAACTTGCAGTCAGAGCCAGACTGGTACCCAGAGGCCATCTAGAGAAGGGGCTGAACCAGCTCATTGCCTGGGAGGGCTGAGACCCCAGGGAGGGAGATGGAGCCTGGGCCTGTGTGTAGGGATGGGAAACAGGCCCCTTCCTCCCCGGCTTCACTCCATCGGGCAGAGGGAGCTCAGCACTGCCCAGCTCTGAAACAAAACCCCCTTTCCCAACTGCGCCCAGCCGCCCACCACGGGGCGCGCATACCCCGCCTGGGCAACGGAGGCCTGGCTGGGCATTTGTGGCGTTCGTTGCCTGGCTCCTGTAACCAGTGCTATGGAAATACCTCACACGCACACACACATCCACACCCACACGCACGCATGCACACACACACATGCGCACACACCCATACACGCACACACACACACGCACACATACACACACATACACATCCACTCGCGCGCACACACACACACACACACAGGTGCATGCATGCACACACACGCGCACATCCACACGCACGCACACACGTGCACACACACACGCTCACACACGCACTTGCACGCACGCACACACACACAGAGGTTTCGGATACGCTGCGCGGTGTGAGTAGAACATGCCACAGAGTGGGGATTTATTGACGTTTTCGACAGAAGCTCATGGCCAAGTTCCTTTTCCAGACTTTCTGGGACGAGCCCGTCCCTGGCGCGACTCGCTGGGGGCAGTGGGGAGACCCCAGGGCTGGCTTTGGCCCTCTGGGTGTGAGCAGCGTGAAGCAGCGGGGGTTAGTGCATGCAGCAGCTAGACCCTGTACTGTGGAGAGAGCGCAGAGTGGCTGGGGAGAGCGGAGACAGAGGGGCCACCGTGGTTCTCGCCAGGCAGGGACGCAGCCAGACAACCCCCTTNCCACCCACACAGGTGCACGCACCCCCACATCCACACCCACACGCACGCATGCACACACACATACATGCGCACACACATACACACCCATACACGCGCACACCCACACGCACGCACACCCACATGCACACATACACACACACACACATCCACTCGCGCGCACACACACACGCTCACACACGCACTTGCACGCACGCACACACACACAGAGGTTTCGGATACGCTGCGCGGTGTGAGTAGAACATGCCACAGAGTGGGGATTTATTGACTTTTTCGACAGAAGCTCATGGCCAAGTTCCTTTTCCAGACTTTCTGGGACGAGCCCGTCCCTGGCGCGACTCGCTGGGGGCAGTGGGGAGACCCCAGGGCTGGCTTTGGCCCTCTGGGTGTGAGCAGCGTGAAGCAGCGGGGGTTAGTGCATGCAGCAGCTAGACCCTGTACTGTGGAGAGAGCGCAGAGTGGCTGGGGAGAGCGGAGACAGAGGGGCCACCGTGGTTCTCGCCAGGCAGGGACGCAGCCAGACAACCCCCTTCCCTTACACTTGGTGACTCTGTCTCAAAAACACATGTGAAAAACCGCTCGGCCCCGGTTAGTTTTTGGTTGGAGTCTAAGTGGCTACGGCGGCCTGACAGGGACAGGACTGCAGCCAACAGGCCCTGCCCCAGCCCTAGCCAAGCTGATGCAAGCAGAGGCCCTGTGCAGAGCGCCCTGGGCGTGCCACTCCCTTGTGCCCCACTGTGAGGCGCTGCGATGCAGGGAGAGAGCCAGCGTGCACGTTAGAGGGCAGAGAGAGGCTGGGATCAGCCGGCGCGTGCCAGAGCTGGCCTGGCCTGCCTAGTCTGGGAAGAGCAGGAAGCCGGAAAAGACGCTGTCGGAGCCAGCGATGCCCACCATGCCGTTGTAATCGTTGACTGCCAGCCAGAGCTGGTGCCCGGCGTCCATGCGCAGCAGGAGGCCCCCGGAGCTGACCTGCTTGCTGTTGGACATGTGGTCGCAGAAGCTGGCCACCTTCTGCCGGTTCTTGTACATGTTGACGCAGAGGTTGGCGGTCTGGGAGGTGTGGAAGACGAAGTAGTAGAGGCCGGGCACGCGGCACGTGAACTTGCCCGAGGTGATGTTGTAGTCCGCGTTGGGGTTGGTGATGGCGTGGTTGAACACCACAGGGGCGTTCTTGTCCGGGTACTGCCCGGTCCGCCTCACTACTGAGAAGGCTGACTGGTGCTTCTGCTTGTAATTGCCAGGCATGCCGGGCCCTCCAGGCTGGCCGTGCTCACCCGGCTCTCCCCGGGTGCCAGGGGGACCCATGGGACCAGTTTTTCCTGGCAGGCCGGGGCTGCCGGGGTCTCCTTTCTCCCCCTTTGGCCCTCGGGTTCCAGGAATGGCCGGAATGCCTGTGGGGTTCCAGGGAGTGTCCGTCAGGGTGGATCCAGTGGCTCAGTGCATTGGGAAGGGACAGCTGGCAGCCCCTCCCTGCCCCCCTGCCGTGATCCCAGCCTCGCCTGGCTGTGTGGACAAGTCCTCTCCCCCCCACTCTGCGTCTGCAAAGGGTTGGTATCCCTGAGCCAGCCCCCAGGGCTCTGATGCTGAGTCGGCAACTGTGCCGGTGTCTGCGCCCCTGCAGGAAAGGCGCCGGAGAAGGGCAGCTAATTCCCTGTGTTGGGTTCAGGCCGTGGGGCCGTGTCCTCTCCTCTCCCTCTGTGCTTTCCCACCTGTCTGCCCCAGGACAAAGCCGGCACTAATCCTCTATCTTCCGGGCACTATGGGCCTCGGGGAGCCCTCTGGTGACACCTCTCCAATGCCCCCTCTCTTGACAAGCTTCTATTAGAGGGCACCTACCTGGTTCGCCTTTGACTCCTTTCAGCCCATCTCTGCCATCCTTGCCAGGCATGCCAGGCGTGCCAGGCAGCCCAGGGGTCCCATAGCAGCTGTGGGAAGCACTGCCTGTCACGGTGGTCTCCAGCGCCAGGAGGAGGAGGGCTAGGCCCAGGCCCACTGGTTCCCAGACGTTCTTGACCATCATTGTCCTACCACGAGTGGAAATGCGGAGAGTGTTGAGGGTCCCTGCCCTGTCACCGTGGGCACAGCAGAGGCCCCTTGCTGCCAGGCCAAACAGCAGCATCTCCACCCAGTGACAGACCGCGGGTTACTCTGACCCTCGCTCTTACCAGGAGCCACCCTCCCTCGGCTCACCATGCCCACCCGCTCCCGCCTCCTGGGCACAGCCTGTCCCCTCGGCAGGCTGCCTGACAGGCTTTGCCAGCCTGAGCCCAGAGCCCATCCAGAGAGCCAGGGCAGCATCTCCCTCCCCACCCTTGTGGGCAGCCTCTCACCTTTCCGGCAGCCCTTCCCGCTCCCTGCTCTGAGCATAGGTCAGGAATGGCCCTGCTGCTGGTGCATGGACAGAGACGCTTGAGCTGCCTGGCCCTGGTTTGCCTGTCACTGGTGCTGGGTTGCCGGAGGAAGGTCCATTCTGGGGTTCCCCGGCGCTGGCACAGGGCCAGCCCGGCTCCCAGGGCATTGTCCTATTCCCAGGATCCCTGGCGCTGCACTGCTCGGGGGGCAGCTCTGCCTTTCCGCAATCTGTCCCTGCGCCGGACAGTGCGTTGCCCACCGTGGCTGCCTCACACCAGTGCACCATGGCTCTGCCCTCCAGCCTAGCAGGGGCTCTTAGACCCAGACGTCCAGCAGAGAGTTAGTGAAAACCCTTACGCGGAGTGACCTACCGGTGGCCAGGATCAGGCTACTGGGGTATCCCTGCTGTGAGCCCACCAGCCAGCCCTTCCACAGCCACACGTCAGCGCCT
>QXTE01000014.1:19029974-19045958 GCA_003942145.1 Platysternon megacephalum
GGGGGGGAGAGATAACCGATTAAAGGGGGGGTGTCTTTGCTCACTTGTACCTTAGAAACATGAGGCCTGTGAAGTCTGCTGCCCCTGGTATTGTGGTTCTGGGGGGCTCCAAGTGCATGCGGAGAGTGCGCACAACCTAACTGGAGGGGGCAGGAATGGCCCTTTAACAAAGATGTCCTTTCTCCAAAGGGTGCATTAGGAATTGGGGTTTAATAGACAGGGTGAGATTCTGGCCTTTTTGGTGTCAGTGACCAAACCCCCGTAGCTTGCCATGGGGCCAGGCTTCCACCCAGTGTTTTAAACAGTCAGACGCCGATTCCTTTCCTCTCTCCACTGTTCATACGTCACTCACAATGTCACCGCTCACCAGTCTTCCACCCCAGAGTCAGCACCGGGGCAGAGATGACCCAGCCAGCCAGAATCAAACCTGGGTCAGAGCCAGCACCCAGGTTCAGACCTGGTTACATCCCGGCCATGGTCAGCATGGGGGTATGACCAGAGCCAGGAGCGGGCGAGGTCTGATGCAGATACACAATGCAGAGCCCAAACGCCGCTCCCAGCCCCTGGCCTGCGCTGCAGGGGACCCCCCGTCTGCAGGGCTGGGAGAAGAGCCCGCTCACAGGTGACCCCAAGCCAGGAAGCGCTGCGAATGTCAGGGAAGGGCCCAGAGAGGCTAGCTGCTTGGGCAGGGAATGACCCGATGAGAGCTGACTGCAGCTGGGCAGGGCTCGGAGATGCCGGGAGCAGCAAGGCAAGAAGAGCGATTGTGGGCAGAGATGCAGCTGCCATTTCCGCCGCAGACTGGCTGCATGGCAGGGAGAGGGGATGGGACGCGAACATCCCCCTGTACAGCTTGGCTGGGGCCCCCTGCGCACTGGCCTTCTCAGAGGGAGAGCAGGGCCTGAGGGGCTCCCCCCTTCCCCGCTCCCCACAGCCATGCAGCTGGGGAGGGGCCGGGAGCTCCTCGGCCCAGGACAGGCGAAGAGCGAGGGGGGCAGGAAGGGGCTGAGGAAGAAAGGCTGCGGGATCCCGAACGCAGATACCTGCCGCTGGGGAACCAGAGTGCAGCCCGCATGGGAGACACGCGCCCGGGCAGTGCAGAGAAGAGTCACTTACCTCTCCCGGAGCCTGGCCGAGGCTCTGTGAGCAGGCGGCTTCGTTTGGTCTCTGACCTTCCCCGAGAGGGAGAATGAGGCGGAGGGTGCGGGGGGATGGGGGGGGATCGCGGGTGGCTCTGTCCGGTCGGGGTTGGAAGAAGCTGCTGAGTTTCACTTCCCCACCCATTTCCCCTTTTGGTGTTTACCCCCTGCCCCGTGCTGGGTCTCCCGGAACAATGGGAATGTCCTGGTCAGCAAAAGTGCTAACGCTTTTAGACTCAAAACCACAGCAGAGCTGGGCAGGCCAGGCCCTGCTTCCTGCTCGGTGCCTCCCTGGCCCCCCAGCAGCCCCCACGGCAGGGCACCACTGCCCCCACCGACCAGAGCCCCGGTCCCTGGCCCCCCGGCCTGGCCCACAGCGGGGCACGACTGCCGGCGCCGAACGGAGCCCCGGTCCCTCGCCCCCCAGCAGCTCCCACAGCAGCGCACCACTGCCCACACCGAACCGAGCCCCGGTCCCTGGCCCCCCAACCGCGCCCACAGAAGGGCACCACTGCACACACCGCACAGAGCCCCGGTCCCTGGCCCCCGAGCAGCTCCCACAGCAGGGCACGACTGCACGCACCGAACAGAGCCCCGGTCCCCTGCCCCCCAGCAGCTCCCACAGCAGGGCACCACTGCACACACCGAACAGAGCCCCGGTCCCTGGCTCCAGGAGCTGGCACTCAGAGGCTAAGGTTTGCGGGAGCAGGTGGGTATAGGTGTGACACAGCATGTGGTGAGTGTGCAAGAGCAGGGCAGGACGCCAGGGCTTGCACTACGTCTCACCAGAACTGTGACAGGGTTCTGTGTGAATCCTGCACTTTGGATGGGGCAAGGTGTTCTCAAGGGGCAAACTCAATAAACTGGGATTTTAAACAAAGAAAATTGTAAAACAAATTCCATGGTGTTGCTATGAGCTGGGTGAAACCTTGCATGGGTTGAGTTAAAACCTCTTAAAGATTGATAGGTGTGAACCCACCCGTCAATTAACATCACTGTCAGAATGAGTTTGCCAGACACCCCCCACCTATAGAGGGCTTTCGGGAGTATTTTTCGTGGTGTGTGTGTGTGGACACACAGAAATTGAGACCACACACACCAGAGAGAGAGCCAGGAAGCCAAGGAGGAATCGGTGAGCACAGAGTGACGCTGGGAAAAGCTTGGGAGGGGCTTTTGGGTCTGGTGTTGGCCAAAGAGGCCTGGGGTAAGCCAAGAACCTGCTCCTTTTGCTCTCGATTCCTCCTGCATTCGGAGACACCGGACTTTGTACATTCCTTGTAAAGAAACAAGACTGCGTCAAAGCAAATACCAGCCTGCACTGGTCTTCCCAAGGTAACATCCCCAGGGACCAAAGTAGCTGCTCTAGCCAAAGAGGGGCAACAACATACAACCATTGACCCCATGCCTTATCCCCCCAACCCTGTTCCCATCCCCCCGTCCCGTTCCCCATCCCGCCCCCCAGTCCTGTTCCCCTCCCCCATCCCGTTCCCCATCGCCCCCCCAACCCTGTTCCCATCCCCCCGTCCTGTTCCCCATCCCGCCCCCCAGTCCTGTTCCCCTCCCCCATCCCGTTCCCCATCCCGCCCCCCCAGTCCTATTCCCCTCCCCCATCCCGTTCCCCATCGCCCCCCCAACTCTGTTCCCATCCCCCCATCCTGTTCCCCATCCCGCCCCCCAGCCCTGTTCCCCCCCCCCATCCCGTTCCCCATCCCCCCCCCCCCCCCCCTCCCCCGCCCCCCCCCCCCCCCCCTCCCCCCCCCAGCCCCACCCCCCCCCCCCCTCCCCCCGCGCCCACCCCCCCCCCCGTCCTTCCCCCCCCCCCCCTCCCTTCCCCCATCCCGCCCCCCCGTCCTATGCCCCTCCCCCATCCCGTTCCCCATCGCCCCCCCCCCCCCCTTCCCCCCTCCCCCCCCCCCCCCCCGCTTCCCCCCCCCCCGTCCCGTTCCCCATCCCACCCCCCCATCCTATTCCCCTCCCCCATCCCATTCCCCATCACCCCCAACCCTGTTCCCATCCCCCCCTCCTTTTTCCCCTCCCCCCCCCCCCCCCCCCGCCCCCCCCCCCCCCCTCCCCCCCGCCCCCCCCCCCCCCCTCCCCCCCGCCCCCCCCCCCCCCCCGCCCCCCCACCCCCCCTGCCCCCCCCCCCCCTCGCCCCCCCCCCCCCCCCCCCCCTTCCCCCCCCCCCCCCCCTTCCCCCCCCCCCCCCCCCCCCCCACCGCCCCCCCCCCCCCCCCCCCCGTCCCCCCCCCCCCCCCCCTCCCCCTTTCCCCGCCCCCCCTCCCCCCCCCTTGGGGTTTTTCCCCCGGGAGGCACCCCCAGCCGCCGCCGCGCCCCTTTCCCCCCCCCCCCCCCCTCCCCCCCCCCACCCCGCCCCCCAGTCCTCTTCCCCTCCCCCATCCCGTTCCCCATCCCGCCCCCCCAGTCCTATTCCCCTCCCCCAGTCCCGTTCCCATCCCCCATCCCGTTCCCCATTGCCCGGCCCCTCTTCCACTCGCTTTGGGATTTCTCAGCAGGAAGACACGCACAGCAGCAGCAGTTCGTCTTTGCCCTGCCCCTCCCCATCCCGTTAGCTTGGCTCAAAGGGGCAGGTGGGGCTGGCCCAGCATGCGCCAGGCCCATCTCTCCTGGCTGTGTGCCCTTCCCCCACACGGGCAGCTGGCACCACCCGCCGAGCCCGCCTGTGGCACTAGACTCGCTTTGAGCCACCTGCGTTCGTTTCCCTCAGGCGCTGCAGCCAGCAGCAGGCACTGCGTGGCGCCCTGCACCTTTGCTGACACCAGGTCGAAAAGAGCTGCCAGAAAGTGTCCCCCTGGCACGGCAGTGCGCCCATGGGGCCAGTGCAAAGCCATTAGCAGCTCCAGTGTCTGCGACTGATGACACAGAAACCATCCAACCGACGGCAATGAACGAAGGGAAAAACCCAGGGAGAACCGTGTGTCTGAGCAAAGCACCCAGCGCCAGAGTGCAGGGAGCAGCCCGGAGGAGTAGGGACCGGCAAGCCAGCGCAGCCGGCCGAGACTGCTGGGAAGCCAGAAATGTGCAGGAACACCAGGCTGCTAGCTGGCGTTTCAGAGCCCATCAGCGAGTCTCACCCCATTTAGCTGCGTGTGTGATCTCTGATGGCGTGGGTAGCAGGAGAACAGGGAAGCTGCCCTGCTTAGTGCTGAGGATGGGCATGCTCAGTGCACGTGTGAACTTGGAGAAACCTGGAAATGCAAATATCCTTGACCACCCAGTGGGCCTGGTCAGCTATGGGGAGTCCTGGGCAGGGCACCCCGGGGTGAAGGGACATGGGCCACAGGCAGGTGGAAGGGCCAGGGCTCCCCACAGCAGCTCGGGCTCCCTGGGCAGCTCTTACCACTGCCCAGCTCCGGCGTCTGGCCTGGCCAGGGGGCGGGGCCTCAGGGGGAAGAGGAGGAGCAGGGGGTGGGGTTCCAGAGGGGGTGGGACTCCTGCATGTGTCCCGTTTTTGCATTTTGAAAAGGTGGTCACCCTACTAGCCATACACCCGGCATTGGGGCCCGCCAGAGCTTCCAACCTCGCCTGAGAATCTGACAGTGCTCACACTGTGACAGGGCACTCAGACACTCACAGTGGCCTTGGGGTTACACACAGGCCTGCCCCTGAAACTAAGGGCCCAAATCCCTTAGCCTCTGAGCAACAGGGCTGGCTTGTTGACTCATGGGCAGTGTGTGGGGTTGGGACGAGTCTTTGGTTTGTGGGACTCCGGAGAGTTGGAAGATTCCTTCTCAGTCATCATTTATTTAGATTTAGTTGGGGATTGGTCCTGCTTTGAGCAGGGGGTGGGACTAGATACCTCCCGAGGTCCCTTCCAACCCTGAGATTCTATCAGTTCTTTCCTATCCTGGGCATGGTGTATTTTAGCTTAGTTACTGCTCTGCAGCACGCAAGATGTCCCAGCTGCTGGGAGGGGGCTGTTGACTCACTGTCTTGAGCTCTAAGAAGAAGCCAAAGGTTTGGAAGAGGCATAAGTGTGATTGGTGGCAAACTCACTTGCTGCAGACAGACAGTTAACTGGGCAGAGCGAGCGAGCGAGTATGCGTGACAGAGCGCGGTAGCCGTTAACAATGTATTTTCAAGGCATACTTCACACCTATCCTTCTGACGCTTTTCTGTATCATGACTTACAGTTGGACTATGCCCAGGGTACAATCTTCTAGAACAATGAACAGCTGTGTCACCTCAACCGTCCAACCTGGGGTGCCCTTTACAACGCTTTGCTGCTGTAGCTACCACTCCTGGTCTGCTCACGCCCAACCTCCAGCATGTAAGTCACTCCCAGTTATATTGTAGGTGTGCTGCAGCCAGCCACTCTTGACTTCCTCTGCAGGCTGACACCAGCATGCACCCGGTCCCAGACGTTCCCCAGAAATGTACGTCTTGTACTGCCCAGCTCTCTCCTGGACAATACAGGCTCATAGAAAGTCCGTCATTTTATTAATAGAAAATGATAGGCACAAATCCTGTTATCCCAAATGGAGTTTCCCAAACACTTCAATCCAAACACACTGGTTTAGATGAAACAATAAAACAAGTTTATTAACTACAGAAGGATGGATTTTAAGTGAATACAAGTAATGCGGCTAAAAGTCAGAATTGGTCACAAGAAAAATAAAAGTAAAATGGAACTAACGCCTAACGTAACAACCTAGAGTGAATTCAAAGAAAGGTCTCTCTCACCACAAGTTTCAGCAGTCCTACTGGCTAGACTTCTTTCAGTCAGGATCTGTCCCCCAGTCCAATGCTACTTCCTTTGAACTTCAGGTGTCATAGATGTGGTGGGCAGAGAGAACGAAGCGATAAGTGTAGACAATTGATAACGGAAACTAAAGGTATCTGTGAAAAATGTATGGCTGGTATGGTTAAGGACAGCAAGAAATAATTCTTTAAATATATCAGGAACAAATGAAAGCCTAGTATAACATTTCTGTCAGGTCTTGTCAGGAGCAACAAGGGCCACCGTCAATATTTTAGGGTGTGATAGTCTGTATACCATCTGCATCTGCCCTTCTCCCTTAGGGCTTGGCTACACTGGCAGATGTAGAGCGCTGTGAGTTAAACCTGCCTTCGTACAGCTGAATAGGGAAAGCGCTGCAGTCTGTCCACACTGACAGCTGCCAGCGCACTGTCGTGGCCACATTGGCGGCACTTGCAGCGGCATTGGGAGCAGCGCACTATGGACAGCTATCCCACAGAGCACCTCTTCCCATTTTCGCGCCACTTTGGCGCGGTGGCTTGTGGGAAGGGGGCGGTGGGCGCGGGGCATTCTGGGTCCTGTCCCAACGCCCCGTGATGCATCGCTTCACATCCCAGCAATCCCTGTGTTTCCGTCCACATTTGGCGCCATCTTTTAACGGCTTTTNNNNCCCCCAGTCCCGTTCCCATCCCCCATCCCGTTCCCCATTGCCCGGCCCCTCTTCCACTCGCTTTGGGATTTCTCAGCAGGAAGACACGCACAGCAGCAGCAGTTCGTCTTTGCCCTGCCCCTCCCCATCCCGTTAGCTTGGCTCAAAGGGGCAGGTGGGGCTGGCCCAGCATGCGCCAGGCCCATCTCTCCTGGCTGTGTGCCCTTCCCCCACACGGGCAGCTGGCACCACCCGCCGAGCCCGCCTGTGGCACTAGACTCGCTTTGAGCCACCTGCGTTCGTTTCCCTCAGGCGCTGCAGCCAGCAGCAGGCACTGCGTGGCGCCCTGCACCTTTGCTGACACCAGGTCGAAAAGAGCTGCCAGAAAGTGTCCCCCTGGCACGGCAGTGCGCCCATGGGGCCAGTGCAAAGCCATTAGCAGCTCCAGTGTCTGCGACTGATGACACAGAAACCATCCAACCGACGGCAATGAACGAAGGGAAAAACCCAGGGAGAACCGTGTGTCTGAGCAAAGCACCCAGCGCCAGAGTGCAGGGAGCAGCCCGGAGGAGTAGGGACCGGCAAGCCAGCGCAGCCGGCCGAGACTGCTGGGAAGCCAGAAATGTGCAGGAACACCAGGCTGCTAGCTGGCGTTTCAGAGCCCATCAGCGAGTCTCACCCCATTTAGCTGCGTGTGTGATCTCTGATGGCGTGGGTAGCAGGAGAACAGGGAAGCTGCCCTGCTTAGTGCTGAGGATGGGCATGCTCAGTGCACGTGTGAACTTGGAGAAACCTGGAAATGCAAATATCCTTGACCACCCAGTGGGCCTGGTCAGCTATGGGGAGTCCTGGGCAGGGCACCCCGGGGTGAAGGGACATGGGCCACAGGCAGGTGGAAGGGCCAGGGCTCCCCACAGCAGCTCGGGCTCCCTGGGCAGCTCTTACCACTGCCCAGCTCCGGCGTCTGGCCTGGCCAGGGGGCGGGGCCTCAGGGGGAAGAGGAGGAGCAGGGGGTGGGGTTCCAGAGGGGGTGGGACTCCTGCATGTGTCCCGTTTTTGCATTTTGAAAAGGTGGTCACCCTACTAGCCATACACCCGGCATTGGGGCCCGCCAGAGCTTCCAACCTCGCCTGAGAATCTGACAGTGCTCACACTGTGACAGGGCACTCAGACACTCACAGTGGCCTTGGGGTTACACACAGGCCTGCCCCTGAAACTAAGGGCCCAAATCCCTTAGCCTCTGAGCAACAGGGCTGGCTTGTTGACTCATGGGCAGTGTGTGGGGTTGGGACGAGTCTTTGGTTTGTGGGACTCCGGAGAGTTGGAAGATTCCTTCTCAGTCATCATTTATTTAGATTTAGTTGGGGATTGGTCCTGCTTTGAGCAGGGGGTGGGACTAGATACCTCCTGAGGTCCCTTCCAACCCTGAGATTCTATCAGTTCTTTCCTATCCTGGGCATGGTGTATTTTAGCTTAGTTACTGCTCTGCAGCACGCAAGATGTCCCAGCTGCTGGGAGGGGGCTGTTGACTCACTGTCTTGAGCTCTAAGAAGAAGCCAAAGGTTTGGAAGAGGCATAAGTGTGATTGGTGGCAATCTCACTTGCTGCAGACAGACAGTTAACTGGGCAGAGCGAGTGAGCAAGTATGCGTGACAGAGCGCGGTAGCCGTTAACAATGTATTTTCAAGGCATACTTCACACCTATCCTTCTGACGCTTTTCTGTATCATGACTTACAGTTGGACTATGCCCAGGGTACAATCTTCTAGAACAATGAACAGCTGTGTCACCTCAACCGTCCAACCTGGGGTGCCCTTTACAACGCTTTGCTGCTGTAGCTACCACTCCTGGTCTGCTCACGCTCAACCTCCAGCATGTAAGTCACTCCCAGTTATATTGTAGGTGTGCTGCAGCCAGCCACTCTTGACTTCCTCTGCAGGCTGACACCAGCATGCACCCGGTCCCAGACGTTCCCCAGAAATGTACGTCTTGTACTGCCCAGCTCTCTCCTGGACAATACAGGCTCATAGAAAGTCCGTCATTTTATTAATAGAAAATGATAGGCACAAATCCTGTTATCCCAAATGGAGTTTCCCAAACACTTCAATCCAAACACACTGGTTTAGATGAAACAATAAAACAAGTTTATTAACTACAGAAGGATGGATTTTAAGTGAATACAAGTAATGCGGCTAAAAGTCAGAATTGGTCACAAGAAAAATAAAAGTAAAATGGAACTAACGCCTAACGTAACAACCTAGAGTGAATTCAAAGAAAGGTCTCTCTCACCACAAGTTTCAGCAGTCCTACTGGCTAGACTTCTTTCAGTCAGGATCTGTCCCCCAGTCCAATGCTACTTCCTTTGAACTTCAGGTGTCATAGATGCGGTGGGCAGAGAGAACAAAGTGATAAGTGCAGACAATTGATAAGGGAAACTAAAGGTATCTGTGAAAAATGTATGGCTGGCATGGTTAAGGACAGCAAGAAATAATTCTTTAAATATATCAGGAACAAATGAAACCCTAGTATAACATTTCTGTCAGGTCTTGTCAGGAGCAACAAGGGCCACCGTCAATATTTTAGGGTGTGATAGTCTGTATACCATCTGCATCTGCCCTTCTCCCTTAGAGAGTCCTCTCCTTTCTTCGAGAAGCATCTCCAGCTCCAGTTCAGGAGACAGAAAGTCTGTGTGGATGGGAACCCCCTGCTGTTTCTTTGCTAAAATGTAGATTTTTCTCCCACGCCATCTTTCCTGCCAAAGAATGGCCATTTAACAGGCGATGGCCCATTTGACCTACTTTACACTTGGCTGAGGCGTCAGCTTGTCCTTTGTCTCTGAGGAACTGGTTTGGCCACAGCCTGGCCAGCTGCCTCCCCTGCTTGCAGGAGAAGAGAGTTCAGCCAGCAGCCTGGGAAGCAAATCGCAGAGCTGCCAGCTCACCCCCATTGTCCCCAGTGGGTTTACCTGCACGCCTGGATTCTTCCCGGCCGCTCCCCAGACTTGGAATATGTCTTACACCGTACAGTGGAATGTTGCCACACTTATTTTATCAGGGCAATATTGACCAGTGAGATATGAGTTTTCAAAGGATACCTCACAAGGCATACTTGTACAAAGATTATTATAATGGTGTGCAAGAGGTGAATACGGGGGTACGGATCGTCACACCGTCCTTATCTAGCACTGGACTATACCATTGCCACTGTAAGCCTGTGGCTAGGGCGCTAGAGAGAAGGAGCCCTCTGCACTGGTGAGCTGGAGCAAGAAACAGAATAAGCAGATCTTGACATGGGTGAGACCTACCCACAGAAGCCAGGCAGCACTGCCCCCTAGGGGCTGGAGATGGACCTGTCCAAATACATTCCTGGGCTCTGCGATTTCATTACCTGGTGACAGCAAAGCATGAGTGGGATGCCCCAGAGAGGAAAGAGAGTGAGACGTGAGATGTCAAAGGGACATTTGTCCATTAGGTATTCACACTGGCAATGGAGGCAAAGGACACTGCCCAAGACACTACAGGGTGGAAGTTTTACTTACCATTCACATAAACCTGTGGTTGATTTATGATTGTTTTTTCTCCAGTCAATGCTGGGTTCCCGTTCCCCTTATTAATTGCGTGTTCTTTGTTTCACACACACAGACACAATGCTTGTGGGAGGGGATGTATTGCTTGTCAAGGACACCCAACAGAGGGATTTCGTTTTCCCAGGTGTCGGGGTTGAGCTAGTGTGTTTACTAATTTTACAAGGAACCCTATGTGATGTTAACCAGGCTGCAATCTGGCCTGAGGAACAGCTGGGTCCGCTCAGTTCTCCAGCCTGGGGTGCCTTTTACACTGCTTCGCTGTGAGAGCAACCACTCCTGGTCTGCTCCCGCACAGCCTCCAGCATGTGAACCACTCCCAGCTATACTGGGTGAGTGGTATGGCCAGCCACTCTTGAATTACACTGCAGGGAAACACCAGCCAATTCCCAGTCCCAGACTTTCCCCACAAATGTGTATCTTGTACTGCCCAGCTCTCTCCTGGACAACACAAGCTCATATAAAGTTCCTCATTTTATTAATCGAAAATGGTATGCACAAAGTCTGTTATCCCAAATAGAATTTCCCAAACACTTCAATCCAAACAATCAGGCATAAAAGTCAGAACTGGTTACAAGAAAATAAAAGTAAAACACAACTAAGGCCTAACTGAAGAAGCTAAGTGAATTCAAAGCAAAGTCTCTCACACCACGTTTTAGCAGTCTTACTGGCTGAATTTCTTTGAGTCAGGATTCCTCTCCCAGTCCAATGCTGCTTCCTTGTTCTTTGGGTGTTGTCGATGCCGTGGGTAGAGAGAAAGGGAGAGATCATTTGGGGCGTCTGCTCTCCCTTCTTATAGTTCTTTCTCTTCTTTGAGAATCATCTCTAACTGAGGTTCAGGAGACAGAAAGTCTGTGTGGATGGGAACCCCAAGCTGTCTCTTTGTCAAGATGTAGATTTTTTTCTCACACCCTCTTTCCTGTCAAAGAATCACCACTTAACCAGGGGATGGTCCATTTGATTTCGCTGACACCTGTCTGAGTTGTCGTCTTTCCTTTTGTCTCCAGGGAACGGGTTTGTGACTGCTTCCCAGTTGGAACATGTCTTAGTAATATCATACGGTAGAATCTTATAACTTTACAGATAATGTTGCCACACATATTTTACCAGTACAATAATGATCAGCAAATTATGAGTTTTCGAATGATACCTCACAAGGAATACTTTTTTGAAAAATGTATCATAATTTTGTTAAAGCGGTGAACGTAGGGGTACAGACTGTCACACTCTAAAATATTGAAGCCGGCCTTTGTTGCTCCTGACAACACTGGACAGAAGGGTTATACTAGGGTTTTATTTGTTCCTGATATATTTAAAGAATTATTTCTTACTGTCCTTAACAGTACCAGCCATAGAGTTTTCACTGGTACTTTTAGCTTCCCTTATCAGTTGTCTGCATTTTTTAACTGCTGGTTTGCACTCATTGCTAATGGCTCCCCCTTTTCCCATCTGTTCCATACTGTTTCCAAGATTCTCTTGGCTGATTCCAGAAGTAGTCAAGGGCATGCCCATGCCACAGACACCACAGCCAGGCTCTGCGCACCCACCAGAAAGGTGAGTGTGGTGTATGGTAGGGTGAAGCCTCTCAGTCTAATGACCTCCTACTGGTCAGCTCAGTATGTGGAAGTGTGTTTGTGTATGTCTGTGCTCTGCCGACAGCCCAGCCTTGGCCCAGGCACATTATCTTTGGAAATGGGGTCTGTCTGGCTCATGATGGACAGCGTGTGAGAGCTCTGTGCCAGGGGGCAGCAGTGCCTCCAGCAGACAGGGAATGAACTCCTGGCTTAGCCTGCCCACTGGTGTAAGAAAGGCTGGGGCAGGCACCCAACGGAAAGCCAGGGGCATGGAAGGAAACAGCCTCTGAAGGCTTCACATCCCTGTGTCCCCCACTGGCCGTGCCTCCAGACTGTGTAACAGCAGCCCCCACAGGGTCCTTCCCTGCCCCACACCGTGATGTGCAAGTGCCCGTGCCAGCTGTTACAGGTGAACCCCATCTGACACACATGACCTAGATTTCAGGAAAGTGTTTGACGTGGTCCCCCCAACATTCCTACTCACAGACTGGAGATGTGGGTGTCTCAATTTGAGGGTCACTGCACTGTACTCCCTCTCTGTAGTCCCTAGAGGGCACCCACTTAGGGTTTCCAGCTCCCAGCCATCACCTCTCGGGGGTGTGTGTGTGTGTCCGGCATCACTCTACCTCTGGACTGGGGTTTTATGGCTGCCCAGCTCCCTGCCTTACACTGGGATATCCCCAGCAAGCCAGACTGCCTAATGCCCAGCATCTGTGCTTTGCTCTCTCTCTGAGGACTATGAAGAATGTATTGCCAGCAGTTACAAGTTACCACCCAGCTTTTCCTAAGCAAGCACCTTTACTCTTAAGGGAAAAAGCCTTACAGAGAAAACATGAAAAACAATAAAAGTTCCTACACACCTGCTGAAACTTTCTGCAAGTCACTCATTAGTCTTATGGGGCCCTGGCAGGTCAAAGCCCTTCCAACCCTTCTGCAAGGGTTGGAGCCGCCTTGGCCAGACGGTCCTGTCTGTTTGCTGAATCAGAAAGAAGACTCCGGGTCAGTTTAAATGCAGCCTTTTTCTATCAAAAGCCATTTTTCTTTGGCTCCTAGTTACTAGACAATGCAGCTTGAACCACTTGATGCAAGTCACTCCAGGGGGTGGTACCCCTCTAGAGCTGTTTAGTCTTAGTGACTCACCTTAATCCCTCCACCCCCATTTTGAGTTCCTCTAGGAGCTGGGTAACCCTCCCCCATGGAGTCGACCACAATCAAACACAACCCATTCATACCGGTCCCCACAGACAATGCACTTCTATGAGGAGATAACTGGCTCTGTGGATGAGGGGAAAGCAGTGGCTGTGTTATTCCTTGATTTTAGCAAAGCTTTTGATACGGTCTCCCACAGAATTCTTTCCGGCAAGTTAAAGAAGTATGGGCTGGATGAATGGACTATAAGGTGGATAGAAAGCTGGATAGATCGTCGGGCTCAACGGGTAGTGATCAACGGCTCCATGTCTAGTTGGCAGCCAGTATCAAGCAGAGTGCCCCAAGGGTCAGTCCTGGGACCGGTTTTGTTCAATATCTTCATTAATGATCTGGAGGATGGCGTGGACTGCACTCTCAGCAAATTTGCAGATGACACTAAACTGGGAGGAGTGTTAGATACGCTGGAGGGTAGGGATAGGATACAGAGGGACCTAGACAAATTAGAGGATTGGGCCAAAAGAAACCTGATGAGGTTCAACAAGGACAAGTGCAGAGTCCTGCACTTAGGACGGAAGAATCCCATGCACTGTTACAGACTAGGGACCGAGTGGCTAGGCAGCAGTTCTGCAGAAAAGGACCTAGGGGTTACGGTGGACGAGAAGCTGGATATGAGTCAACAGTGTGCCCTTGTTGCCAAGAAGGCTAACGGCATTTTGGGCTGTATAAGTAGGGGCATTGCCAGCAGATCGAGGGACGTGATCGTTCCCCTCTATTCGACATTGGTGAGGCCTCACCTGGAGTACTGTGTCCAGTTTTGGGCCCCACACTACAAGAAGGATGTGGAAAAATTGGAAAGAGTCCAGCGGAGGGCAACAAAAATGATTAGGGGGCTGGAGCACATGAGTTATGAGGAGAGGCTGAGGGAACTGGGATTGTTTAGTCTGCAGAAGAGAAGAATGAGGGGGGATTTGATAGCTGCTTTCAACTACCTGAAAGGGGGTTCCAAAGAGGATGGATCTAGACTGTTCTCAGTGGTACCAGATGACAGAACAAGGAGTAATGGTCTCAAGTTGCAGTGGGGGAGGTTTAGTTTGGATATTATGAAAAACTTTTTCACTAGGAGGGTGGTGAAGCTCTGGAATGGGTTCCCTAGGGAGGTGGTGGAATCTCCTTCCTTAAAGGTTTTTAAGGTCAGGCTTGACAAAGCCCTGGCTGGGATGATTTAGTTGGGATTAGGTCCTGCTTTGAGCAGGGGGTTGGACTAGATACCTCCTGAGGTCCCTTCCAACCCTGAGATTCTATGATTCTATGATTCACGTGGCTGCAGTACCTGTCACAATGGGCACAAGGTGTTGCTGCCGTACGATGGAGGCACAACTGGCTGGGATTATTTTCATGCCGAGTAAGTATTAACAGCCCCTGTCAGATGAATGAGTGGTGCTGGCCTGTCTTTGCTAGCCAGATTCTCATCTGCAGCCGGCCTTGTCAATTCCACAGCTGCAGCGTTTTCTCAAGAACTCCCAGTATCCCTGGCTGCCGCGCACACAGCCTGTGTGATGGTGGAATCTGAGCGCTGACTTTTATTCCGTTCTTTTTCCATGTCCTTTGCTGAGACTAGAAAAGTGGTGCTGCAGGCATTCGAACGCAGCCTTTGATCAGCTCGCCAGCCGTGTACACGTCCACTTCCCTGGCTGGGTCCTGGGACAGTCTGAGCGCAGCTCTTGCTACCTGCTAGTGCCAACTTGACAAAACACCTTGTGCTGCCCTCGCTGCTGCTCTTTGAAGTGGCAAATCTCTTTTGGGGTGTCTGGGTTCCCTTCCGCGTGGCTCTCTGGCTCCAGGAGGGGGGCAGGGAATCTGAGCTCGGCTGGCGGTTCCCTCTTCGCTGTGAGATGGTGCAGCTCTCTGTGCCTTCGCTCCCTGAGCAGAGACTAAATCCTCCCTCACTACCTGGGCTCATCTGCACAGTGACAGGGCTTGGCACTAACAGAGACCTGGGAGATCCTTTGCCATGGTCACATGTCTCTCCAGTGCATTAGCAGCCGTGGGGAGCTGGCTGAGCAAACCCTCCCCCCCAATCAAGGTTGGTTGACAGCAGAAGTTCTCTCTTAGCTAGCGTAATCCCACTCCCTTCCCCAGTCACCACCGTTAGCCAGAACCAAGGGTTCCAAGTCACAGCTCCAACACCACAGCCCTGCACTTGATCTGAAAGAGCAAAAGCAAATCTCCTCGAGGCTAAAACACTGCGGTGGGTCGCGAGGGTTTGCCGGGTGGGATTAGCCATTGCCCCTGGGTACCGCTGGGGAGCTGGGACACCGTTCCCAGCCTTGTTTCTGGTTCAGAGCTAAACCAGAATAACAGCTACACACAGACTGGTCCAGTTTTTCATAGTTTCGTAGAACTTAAGGCCAGAAGAGACCATTCACCCATCTTGTCTGACCTCTGCAGAGCACACGCCAGAGGACGTCATCCAGTTACTCCTGTATTGAGCCCACTGACTTGTATTGGACTAAAGCATCTTCCGGAAAGGCAGCCAGCCTGTACCTTTACTCCTTGTGCTAGTGCAAGTTGGTGTGTCAAGCAGGCTTTACTTCCCCTCAAGGGGAGACTCCAGCTTGCTGACCCCTTCTCCCGAACTAGCCTTGGAAACTGAGAATCATAAATTAAATGGCTCCAGTCTTCAGGACATTATGGGCCAGATTTTCTGCAGCACTTAGGGAAGCTGAGTGCAGCAGGGGGCAGGGAGCCATCAAAGAGCAGCTCCCAGCTCCCTGAATCTGCCTCAGCCCTGGTCCTGGAGGCAGGTTAGACCAGCCCAGAGGCTGCTCTAACTTGCACCTGCTGGCAGTGGTTCCAAAGGGGCTGGCCGCCAGCTGGTGCACAGCACATTCCAGTCACCCCTTCTCTCCCCCTCGATGTGATGGGGGCTGCGGGGAGGGTAATAGCTACTGCCCATGCTGGGGGGTCTCTCCAGCAGGGAAGCTAGGGCTGGAGTCTGTCCCCTTGGTATTAGAAGAGGGACTTCAAGGGGTCAGAGACTCCCATGCTGCGTGTAGTTAGTGACTGCTCTTCTTGAGCCAACGGGCCCCTCACGTGGTCCCCTGCTCCTTGCATGTGAGCTCCTGATGGGCTTCACACAGGGAATCGCCTTAGTGGGTATGTCTACACTGCAAT
>QXTE01000014.1:19046341-19074091 GCA_003942145.1 Platysternon megacephalum
TCACTGGTAATTAGTACCAATGGTCAATGATGGGATATTAAAAGTTACTACAGAGAACTTTTTCCTGAGTGTCTGGCTGGAGAGTCTTGCCCGCATGCTCGGGGTTCAGCTGATCGCCATATTTGGGGTCGGGAAGGAATTTTCCTCCAGGGTAGATTGGCAGAGGCCCTGGAGGTTTTTCGCCTTCCTCCGCAGCATGGGGCAGGGGTCGCTTGCTGGAGGATTCTCTGCAACTTGAAGTCTTTAAATCATGATTTGGGGACTTCAACAGCTGAGTCAAGGGAGAGAATTATTCCAGGAGTGGGTGGGTCAGCTTTTGTGGCCTGCATCATGCGGGAGGTCAGACTAGATGATCATAATGGTCCCTTCTGACCTTAAAGTCTATGAGTCAATCCTGGAGGGTTGGCAACCCTGGGCATCAGTCAGCTTTTAAATTGCAGGTTTTTAATTGCAGTGTAGACGTACCCAGTGTGTCCTGGCTGGTGCCTGCACACCGCACCTACACCAGGCCATGGCTTTATGGTAGTGGCTCTGTGTGAGCGGTCCTGGGTTCAGGTCGTGTGAACTCTCTGGGATGGTGTGAATATTCTCCCACCATCACACTCCAGGGAGGAAGGCAAGATGGGCCAGTGGCTCTGGTGCGAATCTGGCACTTGGCAGACCCCCATTCAAGTCTCTGCTCTGCTTTGTACTCTGGGTGTGGCCTCGGGGGAATCACATGGGAGGGGGGATTCTAAAGGTATTTAGGCCCCTAAAGATGCAGAGAGGCTCCTATTGGGAGTTTCAGAAGCACCCATGTCGAGTAGGCACCGGCTTTCGTTGCTTCCAAAGGGAGTTAGGCAGCTGGCCTGTGTAGGCCCTTCTGAAAATCCCACTAGGTGCTTGTCTGCATTTTTAGGTACCCAAATGCCTTTGAAAATCTTGCCCTTGGTTTCTCTGCCCAGGATTCACATAGAACCATAAAATATTAGGGTTGGAAGAGACCTCAGGAGGTCATCCAGTCCAACCCCCTGTNTTACTGGCTGGCTGAGAGTTATGGTGAATCGCAGGACGCTGGGGGTGCAGGGCCCGGCTCCCCCACACTCCGTGACAAATAGTTTTTCCTAATATCCAACTTAGACCTCCCCCACTGCAACTTGAGACCATTACTCCTTGTTCTGTCATCTGCCACCACTGAGAACAGACTAGATCCATTCTCTTTGGAACCCCCTTTCAGGTCGTTGAAGGCTGCTATCAAATCTCCCCTCATTCTTCTTTTCCGCAGACTCACGAAGGTGTTTAGGCGCCTACGTCCCAGTCTGAGGTTCCGCTGCGATCCCCTCAGGTGACTACATTTTCAGGGAAACGGCCCCTGGGAGTCTCACTCTCTGCCTGTGGGCGTGCGTGTCCCTGCCTTGCTCTAGGCACCCGGGCACCTATCTCCTGGCTAAGCCCAGCAATTTTCAAACCGGAGGAAGACAGACGTTCATTCAGCTGAGCAGCTTGCAGGCAGCACCTGACCTGGTAGGTGTGCTCAGCATAGGCGCCAACTCCGTGGGTGCTCCGGGGCTGGAGCACCCACGGAAAAAAATAGTGGGTGCTCAGCACCCACTGGCAGCTCTGCAGGTCAGTGCCTCCCCCTCCTCACCAGCCCTCCTGCCTGCCAGCGGCCCCACTGATCGGCTCCTCTTCCTCCCTCCCAGCGCCTCCCGCCCACTGCAATCAGCTGTTCCGCAGCGTGCAGGAGGCACTGGGGGGAAAAGGGGGAGGAGCGAGGGCGGGGCGTGCTCAGGGGAGGAGGCGGGGCGTGAAGAGGTGGGGTGGGGCCTTGGGAGAAGGGGTGGAGTGGAGGTGGGGCCTGGGGCGGAATGGGGGTCGAGTGCCCTCCCCCCCCGGCACATTAGAAAGTCGCAGCCTCTGGTGCTCAGAGGCCACCTACCAGCTCAGGTCCTATTCAAAATCTGCCCACTGAAGGAGTGGTGGCGGGGGCAGTGCCCCCGGTTCAGGAGCCTCTCACCTCTGAGCCGCTCCCTCACTCCCGGGTCTCCTGCCTCGACACCCTGACCCCCGGGTTCTGGAGTCTCTCTCTGGCTCTGGCCCAAGGGCTGCTTACGCCGTTCTGCACAAGGGAACAGCTCCCAGCGAGGGACTGCCCAGGGCTCAGGGCACCCACCTGGGAGGTGGGAGACCCAGGGTCCAGCTCTAATGACCCGTTCGTTGTTTATCCCCAGGGGAACAGCTTCGTCAGAGAGAGCCCCCTCCCCACACACTAGAGCCACCTGAGGGGTGGGAGGGCCCATGTCAGATCCTTCCCCCCCTCACCCCCAGTGGCGGAGGGGGAATGGAACAAGCTCTCCCACATCCCAGATGTGTTAGACATTATAAGCTGGGCACCCCCTCTTCCACCACCTGTTCTCTGGGGAGCAAGGCGGGCACCTAACTCCTTCTCCCAAGCACCCCCCGAAGGGCCTAAACCAGCGGGCTCCCGGGCGTGGAGCACTAGCGGGGCGAGGCACCTCCCTGCAGCCCGGACTCGGGTGCCTAGCTCCGGGAGGGGTGGGGCTTAGGACACACCCCTCTGCTGGGCGTCTCCCATTGGCTAGCACAGGTGCGACGGGCAGGCTCCGGCGCCCGGCTCTCCCCACGCTCTGCAGAGGAGCCTCGGCACGGTGCGGATCATAGCGTGTTCCTGTGATCTTCTAGGCACTGCCACGCATCGCATCCCAGCAGCTGAGTCCCGGTGTGAATCCGGCCCCTGGGCCTGGGTTCCCCAGCTGGGCAATGGGGTTGCTGGCGCTGCCCTGCCTTCCGGGATGGCGGGAGGGTGAATGCGTTGGGTACCCCGGCGATAGAGACACAGCTTTGTTTCAGGGAATGGCTCTGACAATCAGCCTGGGCCCAGCTGATCACTTTCCCGGGGGTGGCCCTCAGAGGCGGGCGGCTTCGTGCTGGTGTCAGCGACTGGTGTCAGCTCCACGCCAGCAGCCCAAGGGGAACGGCCAGGCTGCGTCGTTAGCAGCTCCAGCCCCCGGCCGAACGAGACAATGGTAATAAGGTCTCTGTTACAGGAAAAGCCGTGGAACCAGCGTGACGGCTCAGTCCCCATTCGAGCCCGTTCTCTGTCCTTTAGACTGCAAGCCGTTCCCAGCGGCCATCTCTTCCCACGTGCCTGGCTCCCGCAGCAGTAACAGTAACGCTAATGGCCACGTGCTGTGCCGGTCTCTTTCCCAGGGGAGGGACTAGCCGGGACTTGTCCTGTCTCTGACCCCTCTGTGCTCCTGGAACAGCAGGTTCCTGTGCAGGGTGGGGCTCTGGGGCTGTGGCCATGCCTGGGAAACCTCCGGGCTATGGAGCCTCCTTCCTTTGCTGTCTGATCAGAAACATTTTCTGACCAGCCCCGTAGCACCTGCAGCGGGAGCTGCTCTGTCCTGGTGCCCAGCAGCACACCCGGTGTGAGGCAGCCCCTAACGGCTCTCCTCCGCCTGCCACCTCCCATTGTCCAGGCCTGTCTCAGGCCCCCCATGCCCTCCAGCCTGGGTCTGCTTGAATGTGTGGCCATGTGCATGGGCAGTAGCACTGGATTATGGGGGCTTTCTGCTGCCACCTCTTGGTGAGACTAGTCAGTGCGGCGATTGCACACGACTCCAACTGCCCGCCTCTCAGGCCACGGGGTCACTCCGCGGGCAGTGTGGAGTGCCAGGGAGGGGGCTGGGATGCTGGAAATGAGACAGAGATGGGGGGCGGCTGTGGGGAGACAGAGGAGGGGCCTAGGATGGGCAGGGGGCCGCCCGCGTGGGGGGCCGCAGGGCAGTGGACTGTAAATGTGGCGCGGTGCTCTTATCAACACGGGCGCCACTGTCTGTAGCCACTTCCAGAGCCAATGTCTCTGGACACCTGCAGGAGTCGTTTGTTTCCCGCATTCGCCCAGAGACGCTTTCGCTCCGTTCCACTGAGGACGTGATAAACGATATGTAAACTAGCCCCCGAATCTCACCCCGGCGCGTTCCTCCCGGTGGGGCGGCTGGGGAGAAATCGTGTCTGAAGGCCACAGCGCGGCAGTAAATCGGCTTGTGCCCTGAATTTCCTGCTGTGCTGTGCGGGGAGGGGAACTGGTGGTTTGCATGATGCCCACCAGGTGGCAGCATTGCCTCAGCCACAAAACCATGTTCAAGTGGCAGAGCAGGGACCTGTCCTGGCCTCTTCAACAGCTCCTTGAACTAGGGACCTCGACCTGCCCCTCCTGCCCGATGTGACGTGGGCGCCGAGCGCAGAGACGCCCTCGGCAAAGGCTTTCCTGGTCCCCCACATGTGGGCACAGGGAGTACCGGAGTTCGGTAGCTATCGAACCTCTGCCCATCACCTGGGTACCTGCAGATTTCCGGCATCCCATTCATCACTGACCCATCACACCAGACTGTCTCTTGCTTAGGGGCCTGGCTAATGCCCCTGGCCCCTTGGACACAGATTAAAGACCAGCTGAGCTAACGCCGACAGAACTGACCGTACTCCCTCCGGCAGCACCCCCGGGAGGAGTGTTCCTGGCCCGGGGCAGCCGATTCCAAAGCTGACAATGCCCCCTTGGCCACCTCCCGGCCTGTGTCAAATGGAGGGCTCCAGCCCAGGTGCCTCTGCAGATGCCAGCTGGGGCAGTGTGGCCTGAGGAGGGGACTATGTCTCCTAGGCAGGCAGGTGCCAAACCGTCCCGGGCTTTTAAGGGAAAAAGGAAACTCTTCAATTCCACCCCGAGGGCCAGGCCTTGTTGGGAATCCTGGGACGTGGGCGGGTGCAGCCTTGTGGGAGGGACCACTGGGCCCAGGAACCAGCTGAATGCGGGGGACAAGTAATGAACAACAGGGTCAGGAGTGGAGATCACAGGTTCAAAACTAGGGATCCAGAGGGGAACCCCAGACAGCGCCCACTGCTCCTCAGAGCTGTCTAGGGAGCCCGCGGACACCGCCCAGAGGAACTCTGCCCGGATGCGTGAGACTAGGGAGGAGCAGAAATAGGCCCCCACAGTCGCAGAGCACCCCCTCATCCAGCATCCTCCTGGTGTTGTAGATGGGCTCTTTGGCCAGGGCCAGGAGGAGGTTGACGAGGTCTCGCGACTTCGTGGGGCCATGGACAGGGTGTGTGAATATAAACAGGTCTGGGGAAAAGTGCAGCCAGAACCTCAACAGGAGGTTCTGGAGGAGCCGGAATAGGGGCTGCAACCTGGCGTATTTGCGATAAGCATGCGCCCGGTTCTCCCTCACGTTGCAGAAGGGGCAGGCGTGGGGGATGGGGGTGAACCACGCCAGGTACACGCCCATGGAGGAGCCGCCAACCAATATCCCCGGCGGGCCGTGGGACCAGGGTGGAACAGAGGCTGGCCCAGCGGGGTTCCTCACCCTCCACAGGTGGTAGACAGTCCTGCCATTTGGTATCAGGGCGGGACACGAGGGTGAGGAAGTGAAACGTGTGGAGTACGAGCGTGTATAGTTGTTTCTTTGGCGCGGTTCGGACTGTGGACGGGAGGGGGCCGGGAGGGCTCGCAGGACAGGGGCCCGATGGAACGGTCCGGAGGGCCTGGGGTGAGGGGTGGGCGGGGAACACCTGAGGGCCAGGCAGCTAAGGAGTCCCACAGCAGAGCTGTGCGGAGCTCCGGCCCAGATCCTCTGCTCGATGAGCAGGCTGCCACGTCCCGCAGCAGCTCCGGCCCTGTGATGGGAGCCCCCGAGGGGTGACCAAAGCAGGGCTGATGGGAGCAAGGTCCGGGGTGGGGTGGCAGCCTCCTCACCAGGTCTGGCTGGGGAAAGCCATCCAGACAGGGCCATTGCCCAGCAGCTGGAGAGCCGTTCTCCTCCCTGCCCAGGGGAATGACCTTCCAGCCCCTGCCACCCTCTCCGCAGAGGGCTGGGCGCAGGGGGAGGGACACCAGGGAAAGTGGCGGCGCTGCCTTTGATGCCAAAGGAGCACGCGAGCTCACAGGGGCGTGCGAACACACAGCCGCAGCAGTGTGCCAGAGCAGTGTGTGCCAGAGCAGCCGCACACGGTGACATGGGCACAGGGGCACGAGGAAGCGTGTTTGCTGAGCGAGCCCAGAAGGCCCCACACGGGCTGGGCGGAGGATCAAACCCACGTGGCTGCGAGAGGAAGCAGCGACCCGCGGGGCTGTCTGCTGAAGCGAGTGACTAAGAGACACTCGTCTGGGTGGGAGGCAAAGCCCCAGCCTGGTGCATCTGTGCCACAGTCCGGAGAGGGAGGGCACGGGGCTAACGGAGAGAGCACATGGGGCGGGAGCCCCTCGCAGGCCCCTGGGGCGGGCAAACGAGAGGGGCTGGACAGGACGGGGTGCAAGGCGGAACAAGCCAGGCCTGGGGAAGGGGGTGTCCTTGTCCCTAGAACCTTCTCCCCAAGGGACTGCAGAGCTAGCCAGGCAGCCAGGTCTGAGCCCCCGGGCTAGCCACATTGCAAAGCCCTGCCCAGGTTCCTGTGTCCTCACTGGGGAGGCGCTGCCTGGGCCGGGCGCTGGGATCCGGGGGGCACGTCCCGGGGGCTCTTTGTGCTGCAGTCAGTTGGGACGCTCGGTGAGTCTTTCCCGGTGCATTGTGGGAGAACTTGTCTGTCCTTCTGGGCACATGGGGGGACCGTGGGAAGACCCTGGAGGACTGTCGCCCTGGAGTGATTTCACCAGGGCAGAGTGGGCAGGCGCCCAGCCCGAATGACAGCAGCACCTGGGTTCTAACCCACCCTGCCCGGCCAGCCAGCCTGGCGTAACACAGATCCCACTCAGGGCGGAGGAGTTTGTGTGTGGACAGGGTGAGGGGGCGGTTCGGGGAACACCTAGGTAAGAGCCCAGGCTGACTCTGCAGAGGACATGCCCTTAATGGCGGCAAAGAAAGCCGACGGCCCTGCCGCTCGAATAGGCTCTTTCTATTGCTTCCCCAGTGGGGAGCTGGTAAATGACATGCGCTGGGAACAGCACAAACCCAGCGCTGCACCAAAACCTGAGAGAGGACACGGAAAATCCAACAAGCCAGGTGAGAGCAGAGAGAGGTGAGGCCAGCTCCTGCCAGCCCAGCCCTGCCCTGCCCTAGCTGCTGGGACCTGCTGACGCGCAAGGCTGCCCACCAGACCCCAGCCCACCTCTGCGAGGACAGAGGAGCAGAGGGTGCTGCTCGGGCAGCTGCTTTGGGCCCCACTCATGGCAGAGAGGTCAGCTCCAGAGGGGTGCTGGATTCCAGCCCCCGCCCCACACAGAGCCCTAGAGCCAGACGCTGCTTGGCTGGCAGCTCCAGCCTATGGGGCTTGCAGACCCCTCACCCAATGGTTAACCAGCCCCACCACACACTGTGGGGCCTACACCCCACGCGATCCATGGGAGTGTGAACTCAGTGGCATTCGGCACCCAGAGACCTTTGGGGGTCCGAGACTGTGTCCCTGCTCTGCCGTGTCACGGGGCTAGCGATGCACCGCAGCGGGCGGGGGAAACGCCCTCAGAGCTGGCCCGTTACGAGCCCTACACTGCCCACTTGAGAGCCCTGGTGTAAGGGGCATGCTGGGGTGAAGCCCGGGGGCAGGCGCCCACAGTGCATGGGTCTGTGAGACTCTGGGCTTCACCGCAGGCCGCTGGCACCTGGGCCAGGCTGCCATAGATTAGAGCAGCGATGGGCTGCTCTAACTTCCACCAGGGGCCGTTTCAGCCCCCAGAGAGGCCCAGGATTCGGAGGGTGCAAAGGTGCTGAGGTCCTGAATCTCAGTGCCACCTCCCCTGCACATGCAGTTCCCTCGGCTGTCTGGCGCAGCACGGCCCTCCCTTCCCCTCCCCCCCCCTCGGCTCAGACCCCAGGACGGAGCAGTACGCAGGTGTCACCCACGGGCCCCTTGTTACAGCGCGCCCGGTTTGTCAACGCACCCAAGACCTCTCTGGGCACCGTGCCCACTGATGGCCCACAGGGCACTTCATGCTGCTCCGGGGCAGGGGTCTTGCTGCCCGGCTCTGGGCATTCCTGGGGCAGACTTGTCACCGTGTGGTTGCTATGCCCATTCGGCATGATGGGGACCCGAATGCTAAACGCGTGGCCAGGCCGGTGCCCTCCCTCCCACTTCTCTCTCTCTCTCTCCCTCTCGTTTCTCCTTCAAATGCTCTTCGCCCCCCCTTTCATCTCTCGCTCCGCAGCTCTTTGAGGAACCCGCTGTAGTTCCCCGCCCCCACCCCCCCCTCTGCTTTTCTGCCTTTGATTCCTGGTCCCTTCATCTCCATCTCTATTTACTGCTGTTCACTTTGCTGCGCGTCCCTCACGTGCCTTTCATGGGTCTGTTTGTTGCAGCTTCTTGTCTTTGTTTGTGTGGATTCCTGCCTCGGGCCCCTCTGCCTCACGGGGGGTGGGGGGATGGATGGGGCCAGGTGCTGCTGCCTGTTCACACTGGCCAGCAGAGCCAATGCCCCTGCGCTCCCCTGGGGGCGGTTCCTCTCCTCTGTGCTAGTCCATCCAGGGCTGAGAGGGCCTGAGATATCTGCTCTGCAGCAGGGGCAGGGACAGGCCAAGGTGGCTTCAGCAGAGAGTCTCCAGATGAAGCACTGGCAGCTGTAGGTGGAAGATTTTCTCCTCACTTCCCTGGCACCGCTGCCCAGGGGGCTGTCAGCTTTGCTCTGGGTTGAGTGGGCTCCATGTTTATTCCAAACACAGAGCTCTGCTGTAGTTCCCCTTGTGTCTTTTCTTTCTTGCTTTCTCCTTTGCTGCCATGTTGCACTGCAAGCCCCTTGTTCTCTCCCCACAGCTCTCAGTCATGGAGCAGCTGGTCTGGGAGGCCTTTCCCTGGGAGCAGGAGCTGTGTGTGTGGATGCTGACTCAGGACCCAGGCACTCAGGGTACGTCTGCACAGTCCCTGCAGCCCGGGGCTTGCACGAGCCGCTCGCACTAGTGGCGGAGGCAGTGCTCTGAAGTTACGGATCAGGCTGGTGCTCGGGCTCTGAAGGCTGGGGTGGTGGGTGGGCTTGAGAGCTGTCTGTACCGCTGTGTCTAGAGCGCTAACAGGAGCCCCACTAGCCTCAGTCTGTCGACCTGGGCTGGGAGGGTCGCTGCTGTGGCTGCATAGACACCTTCACTGACCAGATTTCCGACAAAGCTGGTCACGGGGATGGAATGCAGCCATACGAGCAAAGGGTGGAACTGGGTCTGTTTAGTAAGGGGGGACATGATAACGGTCTTCGGATATTTGAACGGCTGCCATAAAAAAGATGGAGAAAAGTTGTTCTCTCTTGCCACCGAGGGCAGGACAAGAGGTGATGGGTTCAAACTCCAACAGAGCAGATTTAGATTAAATCTCAGGAAAAACGTCCTAACTGTAAGACCAGCCGGACAATGGAACAGACTGTGGAGGGAGGTCGTGGAAGCTCCTTCACTGGAGGCTTTCAAAAGGAGGCTGGATAGTCACCTGCCTTGGATGGCTTAGACACAACACATCCTGCACCTTGGCTAGATGACTAGACTAGACTTGACTAGATGACCCTGGTGGTCCCTTCTAACCCTCTGGTTCTATGATTCTATTTGCTCCATGGTCTGACTCAGCAGCAGAGCCGGCAGGCATGGCCAGGATCACTCGTCTTTCCTCTTTTGAAGACTGGTAGCACGGTCCTAACTCTCCTGTCCATTCCCAGCCAGAATGTCCATTGCAGGCAGTGGGGTTTTGCCTCCGGCAGGGCCGGAAGATCAGCTCCAGATTAGCTTTGTTCCCTGCCTGCCGGATTGTGCAGGATCTTTTCCAAGCAATGCGTAGCCATTCAGCAAAGTTGTTAATGTGCACAATCCCGATCCCAGCTCTACACCGTCATCCCGACACGTGTGCACAGTTGTGATCTGCTTGCACAATCCCAGATAGACGTGCACAGTCAGAAACGCATGCAGGAACCTGATACCCAGGGCCCAGAGCCTTCACCCTGCGGCGAGTGAGGAGATTCGGCCTGGAGGAGTTCATTACTGCCAATGTGCCAGGCTGTTTTGCTCAAACCTCATTTTCAAAAGCAGTCGAGTCTCTGCCTTTTCTGAGTTTCCATCTCGTGGCTTGATTTCCAGTCTGGGTGCTGCTCCGCTGCCTCACCCTCCCACTGGCTGCCTCGTCCCCCGGCCACCTGGCCCTCACCCCGGCCCCTTGCTCTACCCCAGCCACCTTCCCTCGCGTTTTTCAGTGCACTGTGGGTTACCGGTGCAGTGGGGAATAGCACCGACCTGCACATCCGGGGTGCTGAAGATCAGCTGAGAGCAGCATCGGTGATGGAGCCATTCTGGCTGACGGAGCATTCTCCCCTCTCGGCACCGCCCACAAATTTGACTCCAAACTCAGCTCTGATTCTTTGCCTGGACCTCGTGTTGTTTGCACCAGTCAACGTGTGCCTCAAACCCTCCCGTTCTGAGCTAGCATCCCCCCCCTCCCCCAGCATGGGGTTCAATGGCTGCAGAGGGAAAGGCAGGGCCATGGTGGATCAGGCTCTGCTTGACAAACAGGGACCTGCCATAAACTGCAGGGCCAGCTGGCGGCAGTTTTCCTGTACATAGAAATCAATACACTGATACCAAGCAGCACCGTGCGGAGGCGTTCAGCTCAGCTCATTTCCCACAGAGATCTGCAATTTGGAAGGAAAAAGCCCTGTAGATTTTTGTTGCTGGGTGCGAGCAACCTTGACTAGCTGCTCAGACACTGCTGCGTGCTGTCCAGAGCGAGCTCTGCTCTGCTAGTGACTGTGAAAATGGCTCCTCCACCCACTGCTCTGCTCAGCTCCCCGCGCTCAGTCAGCATCCGTCTGTAGCTCACTTTGCTCTGCTGCAGCATCAGCAGAACCACCCGCTCAGCTCCCGCCAGTTGCCCCTGCTCAGGGGTCATCGAGGGCAGGACGGGGCCTGCAAACCTTTCGTTACTGGGGCCAGCGCACTAGGAAAGAGCCCAGCTTCCCTCTCTGGGCCCAGGCAGGCTTTGCTGGGCTGGCAGCAGGGCTGTTTGCCCACCGTGTGTCACTCTCCTGCCTATGTTTGGGGTTCGTATCACCCTCCCACCGGTGTCTGTGGGTTTGTGTCACCCTCCCACTGGTGTCTGTTTCACCCTCTCACCAATGTCTGTGGGCTTGTGTCACCCTCCCACCGGTGTCTGTGGATTCACGTCACCCTCTCACCAGTGTCTGTGGGTTTGTGTCACCCTCCCACTGGTGTCTGTGTCACCCTCCCACCGGTGTCTGTGGATTCACGTCACCCTCTCACCAATGTCTGTGGGCTTGTGTCACCCTCCCACTGGTGTCTGTGGATTCGCGGCACCCTCCCACCGGTGTCTGTGGATTCGCGGCACCCTCCCACCTGAGCTCTTAGCACTAGACACTCCTGATCTCTAGCCCCCACTTTCTTCTTCTCCAGTGTGCTGGGCTCAGTTGTGCTGGAGCATGCCGACCGTCAGTATAACCCCCAGATCTCAGTGCATGCCCAGCCTCAGAACGGGGGCAGCGACTCAGAGCTCTGCAGTGCTTCAACCGTCCCCTGTGACTGCTTGGGCAAGAGGAAGCAGCTGGAGTATCTGTTGCCTTCACCTTCTGTGTGATTTACCAGTGCCAAGGGGCAGACAGAGATGGGTCCCTGCGCTGGCACAGGGTAGTGGAGGCTAAAGATCTTGGCATCTCCTCTATGCGGCCCTACCTTGTGCCCCTGCTTCCCTTGTCCCATGGGGATTTACAAGAGAGTGGAATTGCTGGGGACAGGTCTGCCCCATCCCCTGTGCCGAAGGCTGGTGCCTCAGCCTGTGTGTTTTGAGCCCAGAGCCAGTGTGGCCAGCCTCAGGCCTTCCAGCCACCAGCCAGGCCCCAAACTAACCAGGAGACTGTAAACAACCTGCCTCAGGGGCTGTCTCTGCTGTCTGCGCTGGGCCCTCATGAGCCATCTTTCCAAGCCCTTCTCTGAAACCAGGAGAGACAGAGACAATGCAAACTGAGATTCTCCCACAATCCCAGGGCTCCGGGAGCTGGGGCTTGATGGGAAACAGCAAACATTGTGAGACTGGCGCTAGCCTCACCAGAGCTGGCAACAGCCTCTTGTGACATTTGCTGTCCGTCTGTCCCCGCCTGCTCGGCTGCTGAGAATGAACCCTTGTTACGGCGGGTACTGTCCTGGTCTGGGTGTGCGGAGCCCGACGTCAGGGGACCGGATCCCTGGGTGGGGATGCGGGCACGTGATAAACAATAGAAGAAGAACAGGGCTTTGTTTGGGAAGGAGTCAGACGTCGTGAAATCTGGGCCCCACCGAAGTCACGGTGAGCTTTCCAGCACTGCCTCGGAGAGGAGAGCGCCCCCTAGTGATTCCCCCGCATCACTCCCTGACACACCCTGGGTGATCTTTGGAAGTCTTCCAGCCAAGGGCTGAGCCAGTCCAACCCTGCACGATTTGTGGGGTTTGATGGCGCTGCAGCCCCCCGTGGGGCGTTCCCCACACATCCCTAACTAGAGGGGAACAAAAGGCAGACGAAGGAAGGGGGAGAGAGGAAAGAGAAGCCTTCCCCTCCCCTTGCCCCACTCCCCCTGCTCCCCCTACGCGGCTCCTGTCAGTGTGGGGCAGTGGGGCCGGTTTGCCCACGTTGGGTGGCTGGTGGCCAATAGATGGCACTGTCTCCCCAGCAAAGCCTTCAGCTCCTCCAACCGCCCCAGCCGGCGCCCAGGGCTCTCAGAGCAGGGGGGCTTGGACGGGGAGGCCACTCTGCTTGGTGGGCAGCAGGGAGCGCCTTTAAAGAGCCTTCGACCAGCCCGCTCGGTGGCCCCAGTGACACAGAAGCACGGGGGATGCTTGACTAGTATCATGGCAAAATGCTCCCCTGGTGCGGTCCGTGCTGAGCAGCAGGCTGGCACTCGGAGAGGGAGCAGAAGGCAGAGCAAGCCATGGCCAGCACCTGCACGCCGCGTCACCAAGGGAGCGGCGCCGCATGGGGAGCAGAAAGGAGGATGCTTGCAAGGCTTGTGCTGCTGAGCTGGGGATGGGACTTGGAGCAGGTGGCTGGGGTGGGGAGAGGGGCAGAGCAGTGTGGGAGGCGGACGAGGGCCTGAGGGGGCAGCTGGTGTCTGACGGGAAGGGACGTTCATCGTCCCTAGAGCAGCAGCGTTCTGAGCTGGGCCCCAAGGATTGGACACCAGGTTCCTAAGCGGCTGGGCTGGCATGACAAGGCCTTGCCCCCGTTAGACCGTGGGAGAGGGGGGGTTTGGGAAGCTGCAGTTTGGCAGGCAGCCCGGCTCCCTTGGTCAGTGTGGGAGGGCCCCTCGTTTCTACAGCCCTGAGCACCCTAAAGGGGCCAGAGCACTTCCCAGTCAATGGACCAAATCCTCAGCGGGGCCGAACGGCCCAGCCCCTCTCACTGCACTGAGTTACACCTGCTAGGCCTCAGGCTCAGAACAAGGCTAGCAGAGGGGTCTCCAGGGGCCCTGGATCTTCAGCGGCCCGAGCCTCGGCAGGAACCAGAGCAGTGTAATGATGGCTCCAGGTTGTGGCAGGCCCCGGCCCCGGGGTCCACTGGAGCAGCTGGGACTGCCTTTGTCCTGGACACCTCATGTTTTCTCCAGCCCCCACTGTGCCCTCAGGGGGCCAGTTGAGCCAGCTTTGGGGCTGAGGATGTGGCCATTGCATCCAGGAGTCACCTCCCCCATCGCTGAAGGGCAGCCACCTCTGAAACAGAGCCCAGCAGCTGGTTTACTTGGCACAGCAACACATTTGGGGCAGGAGGTGAGTGAGAAGCCCGGAACTGCAGCGGAGCGGAGGCTGGTGCAATGGAATCGCCCCAGCTGGAATCGTGCCCAGTATCCTGGTTGGCCAAGAGTGCCACAGGGCCTGACTGTTGACCAGCAGTTTTCTGTCTCCTCTGGCAGCTTTCTCGGGAGTTGGCTCATTACTGAGTGTAGAGGAGCAGACTCACCCCTGCGGCGCCTCCTGCTGGTGACTTCCGGGAAGCTCTGGAGCGCCCTCTGCAGGCCGGTGATCCGCCTGTCCTCTGGCCCCCATGTCCCTCCCTGGACTCCAGTGCCCTTGTACCTGGGGTGCTGCCCCCTAGCAGTAATGCCTCAGTCTTAGGGTCTCCCCTCCCCGGGGAACCCCCACCCACTATCCCCACCTCGCCTCAGTATAAGGCTACTGCCAGTCATCTAGCCCCGTGCCCTGGGGCAGACTGCAGTATCAGCCACTCATCACCGGCAAGGTTGGGTTTGGACCTGCTGCCTTGGCCTACCCCAGGGCTGCCCTCTGCAACCCCCAGTACCCCTTGGCCATGTGCTAGGCTGCAGCCTGGGGCTTTCCAGGCTGGAGCTCCCCAGCTCCTCAGCCTGTCCCCAGCCCTGCTCCACTCAGGTACCCAGTCTCTAGCTCCCTGAAGCCAGGCCCATCTCCCTCTACAAACAGAGAGAGACTGACTCCTTGCGCCTGGCTCCCAGCCTTTATAGGGCCAGTTGGGCCCTGATTGGGGCGTGGCCCAGCTGCGGCTGCTTCCCCAATCAGCCCAGATCTTTCTTTCACAGCCTGCCAGCCCTCTCCCAGGGCTGGTTCCAACCCTATCAGGGCTGGAGCGGGTCACCACCCCGCTACACTGAGCCATAGGGGAGGTGCCGTCTCCAGCACTTCCCACAAGACCTGTCTTCTGTCCATGTCTGTCTAGGCCTTGCTCTGCTTGGATCCCGAGCAGAAACAGGGACATTTTTGTGGTAACCAGTTTTAGTCACATAAGACTATACAGGAGCTCAAAGATGCATGTTTAAAACCACGCGTGGCTGCCAGGGCCTGGCATTAGAGCACATGGCCACCCATCCCTCCAACCAATCTAGCCACTAGGCCATGCAGCCCTGACAAAGAGGGCAGCCTGATTAACTCTGGCCGCTAGGCCACCCAGCCCTGAGGGAGAAGCTGCTATATGGACTCTGGTCATTGGGCCGCACAGCCTGGCATAGGAGGGCCACTGCCCTGAGACTAGAGGCAGTCATTCAAACTCAGCTGCGGGGCCATAACGCCCCTTCATCCCTCCTCCAAAGGGTGATGGGGTGTACCAGCCCCACCACACACCCCATATGGAACAGCCCCCCCCATGGTCACTTTCTGCTTGGTGTGAAACGTGCTGAGTTTGTAGCCTGAGGTGCTGTGCGGAGACGCACGAGGAGGGGGTAGGTTAGAAAACAAGCACCAGGGTTTCATGCTTCAGCTCTTGTTTAGTCTCTTTTGGGCTGGGGCTGGTCCTGGTCCCGTCTCGGTGCCTGAAATGTGCCGGAAGACAGATGAGCTCCTTGAGCAGCTATTCGGTGACCTTGGGAACGCGTGCCCAGCCCTCCTCCCCCTTGTTTTTTGTTATGGATTGTCAGGGCCTGCAATTATTTCACATCTCTTGGCTAATTTGTTTGATTGTTTCCCACTGCTTAATGTATTTGTTATTTATTTGTTCACTTGTGTAATGAGCAGCTTGGGATGGATCGCTTTGCCATGTAAATTAGCCTCCGCTAATGTTCCTCACTGAAATGTTAGATGGGGAGGGTTTGAAATCAAACCCAGCCGGAATCTAAATGACAGCGTTTCAGGCACCAGTGACCGAGAGCCGCGAGAAAGTAGGTTTGAGAAATAAGATGGGATCAGAGCAGGCGTCCCCCAGCCCAGAGCGGTGTTGACGATGTCCCAGGAACCCGGGGGCGTGGATGGAGCCCGCGCCACCAGCTCGGAGGTGTGGCCTATGGAGACGCCCGGGCCCAGGGCGGGTAGCAGTCTGGGGGAGCGTTGCCTGCTGGGCCCTGCAGACAGCAGTGAAGAGCTGGAGGGGGACTGGCTCGGGAGGGGTGGATTTGCCCCACGCCCAGCAGTGTTTTCACTGTGCAGGGAGCCTGTGTGCCAAACCCGGAGCTGTGCCTCTGGGCATTCGGTTATTTCCATAAGGGAAAGAATGGCACCTTGTAGGTGCTGTGGGTTGGCCAGCTCCAGCCCTGGCTGGCAGCCTGGGTCTCAGATGGCCCTGGCTTTACTAGTGCTGTATAAAGCAGCGGGACCCCACTGAGCCTGTAGCTAGATGCCCCTTAGGCACCACGACAGCTGTGGCCAATTGCCCAGGTTGCCCCGAGAGATCCAGTGCACAGAGTGAGGATTGCCTCCCTGCCCTCTCTGTTCCTGCCCCCGGGACACCTGGAGCACCTGGAGCACCGGGAGAGGAGTCAGAATCTCCCCCAGCCCCCATCCATGGGTCCATCCGTCCACCCCCCCCCATGCCTCCTTCCTTCCTTCCTTCTATCCATTCCCCCCCACACTCCACCTTCCATCCATCCATCCCTCCCCATACAGCCTGCTGCAGCTTCTGCTCACATTGCGGCCAGCCCCAGCCTGCTAGCCCAAGTCAGGAGCAGCGTTGCACGAGTCAGTGACACGAGCTCACGGTAGTCGTGCCTGATGGTGAGAACTCAGCTCACCGTGAGCATGGAGCAAGGCAGGTGGCGTGAGCAAGAGGCTGCCATTGAGTCAGGGGTCATCGCAATGGAGTCAGTTACGACTGTTCTGAAAATGACCGAAGTCCCATAAGCCTTTGTGCGAGTCCCAGGCAGCCTTGCTCGTGGACTCAGAGACAGAACATGCTGCTTGCAGGGGGCCTCCCTCCGGGAGACGGGAGGATACAATCCTTGGACCAGTGTAAATGAGAGATGAGACGGGTCCAGCAGAGCTGCAGTGTTGGGGCGGGGGGGTGAGGGGGTGAGCCGGCTGGGGCTGGCAAGGACGTGAGCAGAAGCTGCAGCTGGCCCCTGCAAACTGGCACCCAGCCTGGCACCCTCCGCTTTGGGCAGCCAGTCGTGCCGAACTCACGCCACTGTGCATTTCAGCTCCCTTGTGGCCTATAACTCAGTGGGCAGCCAGTGACCGCTCCACCCTGCGGGAGCCTCCCTATTCAAGCAGTCCCGCAAAATGGGAGCGGGGGCCTGGCAAGCTGGATTCAGCCTCTACATGAAGCTTTTGGAAAGGCTACGCTTTGGCGAGAGCCTGTAGGGAGCCTGCGTTGCTGGGCAGGGGAGCTGAGCGTGACCCCGTCACGCCAGGGAGGCCGGGTGTCGGAGCGAGAGCACACGGCCAGGCGAATCCCAGGCCCCCCAAACTAGGAGGTTTTTAACAAGTAGTAACTGTTGGATCCGTTACTTTGCCTTCTGGCTTCTGTGCTTGTAGGCTGTGCTCAGGTCGCATTTTCCAGCGTTTCTCTGCAACCAGGAGGGCTAGAAATGTACTTTTTAAAAAAATGCAAGCTGAGGGTCTCATGTAATCACAGGACTCCTGGAGCTGGGGCTTTAAGGCAAACATCAAATTTTGTGAGACTTACAATAAAATGGTGAGAGTTGGCAACCCTGGGGGAGAGCAAACAATGCCTGTCCATGTCAATGGACCCCACGCTGTTCGCTGTGTGCCGTTCTGGAGTGTGTGACAGTGCCCCTCGGGAGTGTGTGACAGTACCCCTCCAGAGTGTGTGACTGTACCCCTCCGGAGTGTGTGACTGTACCCCTCGGGAGTGTGCCCTGGAGTCAAAGCTGTGACAGGAGCACGTGCACAGGCATGTAACAGTGCAACAGGCGCGTCGGCATAAAGATAGAATTCAAAGCCATGTTGGTGGCTGAGATCACCCAGAGGGAGAGGAGGAGGGGGCCATGGGCAGAGCCCTGTGGCCCCCCCACGGAAAGGGAAGAGGGAAGAAGGATAACCATGCCAACGAGACACTGAAGGAGTGAAATGAGGTGCAGGGGGAGACCCAGGAGAGAACAGTCACAAAACTGCCCGGAGGACAGGACGGAGCGGAGTGCCAAAGGCAGCTGACAGTTACCGCTGATGGGGCTGGAGTACAGGCCAGGAGGAGGCCATTAGAGAGCGCGGTAAGAGCCATGTCCGTGGGGTGCAGGGCACGGAAGCGGGTTGGCGAGAGGCTAGGATGGACAGCAGGGGTAGCTGGCTTTCCATGAGGCTGCTGATCTCCCCAGGAGCCCTCAATTGGCCACATTGGTCACTAGGCCTGATCCAGACCCTGGTCTCTGCCTGGGGTGTTTCTAAAGCACCCCTTGAAACCCTTTGGGATTAGCCTGGCAGCCCAGCTCTCTGCCCCTGCTTACAGTCTGGGGGCTGCATACGCCTGGCAAGGGCAGCGTGTTACCAGCACTGCGGGGTTGTTGTGGGTGGCTGCCTTGGCAGGGAGCACTGAGCAATGTGCCTTCGCTATCACCCAGCCCCCGAGGCGAGGGTGCGGCCGCCCAGGGCTTTGCAGCCCCGGACAGGTTTCTTTGGCATTATGGAGGCAATTAAGTAGCAGTTTTCTGCACTTGAGCATTAGCAGTAACTGGGTCAGCAGCGGCTGGAGCTCTGCGCTGGCTGGGGACTGTTACCACGTACTTCCCGGCAGCTTCGCCTGGAACTCGGCTTTCCTCTAACTGACCTTGGATCGATCTGAAGTTGAATTTCACTCCCCACGTCTGCTCGATTTGGAAGGCGTCTTATGTCGCTTCGGGGACTCGGATCGGATTGCCCCCTCCAGGCAGTGCTTTATCCCCAGGGCTATCCTGGCCAGACTCAGGTGTACCGAGAGGGCTTTGAGTGAGGAGGGGCTCCGGTCTTGAGTAAAAACCCACAGTAACTTTGCAGTGAAGCCAGACCTTGGGTCATGGGGAGTTTCCTGGCATTTCGGTTCCCCTGGCAGGCCAGTGGGGCTGGCCCCATTGTCATGAGCGAGGCGAGTGACCCCAGCCCCAGCGAGTGCTGGAGATTTGTCGTCTGGAAGGGGAAACAGACTCTGGCACTGATTTCTCTTACTGCTAATTGTTCACCACGGGGAGGCGGTTAGCTCCTCAGAGTCTCTAGTTCTTCCTTGAGAACGCCGTGGCCTCACAGTGGGGCTGACCCCTGAAGGGCTCTGGGCAGCCAGGCACAGCCTGAGTGTTAAGATCAGGCCTCGGCACCAAGCCACCCCGACCCAGGTGCTCAGTAAATGAGCCTTTTTAGCCCCCAGGCTTGTGTGTGAGAGTGGGTCCGTTGCAGCCTGATTTAATGGGTGTGCTCACCCCCTGCGTGCGGATGGATTGCATGGCTCACGGGGAAGATCTGAACCTGTCCGACTGTCCCAGGCGGTAGAACTCTGCAGCCATGGAGTGTGGCTCGCTGGTAACCATTAACAACGCCACCCACCTATACCTCACCTTCAGTGGGGCAAGCCAGGGAGGGGTGTTCATGCTCTACCTGCGGAACGCATCATGTGCTCTGCTGCATGGTAGCACCAGCAGTGTGCAAAGTGCTATAGTGTCACACAACCACCCAGCCCGAATATGGAGGGGCAGAGACAGCAGCAGAAATGATACGTTGCGTGGGGGTGGGGGAGGGTGATGGGGGTAAGGAGCTATAAGGAAATGGTTGAAGCTCTCACCAACTTCCCTGAGTTTTGTGAAGGGCTGGGGTCCCGTTCATTGTGTCCAGGGCAGTTTGCCCACCTCACTCCTAATCAATAATGGTGCCTGCTGAGCAGCCCCAGAAATGCCACCTCACTAGCTCCTGCTTCCCAGCCGAGCTTCTCCTCAGCCCTCCAGCATCAATTCAGAAAAAAGGGCTTCCCAACTCTGAGGAAACCTGTTCAGATGGTCTTCGCCACCCAGGATGGCTCCAGAGTGGAAAGTGTGCTCTGATTTTGTTTTATACGTGACCATTTGTTTCTAACATTGTTGCTCACTCTCCGTTGGATCTCTGTCGTGTGATAATAAATGTTTTCTTGTTTTCACTATAAATATATCTCAGTGCTGTGGTGTTAAGCAAAGTGCTGGTTCTGAGTTGGCTTTACCAGCTGGCATGTACTGTCCTTTTGGGAACAGCGGGTAATTCTGTGAGTGGTCAGTGGATAAGGGGCTGGACACTGCAGGGAACGTTCCAAGTATTGGGGAGTTGGTGAGTGCCTATCTCTGCTTGTACAGAGAGAGCGAGGCCTGTGGGGGCCTGGAAGGCAGTGGTGGTGCTGCCAGAAGCTGGGGGTTTCAGGGAGCTGATTCACAGCAGGCAGAGAAAAGAGTGTCTCACACTACGGGCAGGTAGCGGTGAGTGGCTCACAACCATGGATCCCCCTGGGGAATATCACACCATAATGCACCTGCAGCTGTGTGATGCCCAGGGTGATCCATGCAGCCTGGACTGTGGACTCTGGTCTACACTCTCCTGCGTCTGGCAGTGTGACTGAGCCCACAGCCCCTCTATACCCATTACAACTGGCTGGGAAACGGATTGCCAGTTTGGAGAATTTTTTTCATCCCAATTCAGGATGAAAAACCAAACGGTTGAAATATTTGGCAGACCTGGAAATCCGCAATATTTCTGTTCAGAAAAAACAAAATGTTCCCATAGCGGGAACGTTTTGGTGTTTCCAAAATTAAATAAGCTCTCCAGGTTCCCAGGCTCCTGCAGAGGCCTAGCTCTGTGACGGCCCACCTAGTGAGTTGCTGGGGCACTTGGGAGCCCAGGCAGCCACTGGGAGGTGTCTGAAATTGACATAAGTCTTGTCAGTTTCACAGTTGCCCCTCACTGAACAGCAGGTGTGAAACTAACCAGACTCTTGTTAGCTTCACTCAGCTGCTGGTTTTTGACAAAGCTGTGAGCTACAGCAGAGGCAGGTATATATATATTTTTTTTAGGGGGATCCTTCTCCAGGAATAACCCAGTACCTCTCTCTGCCGTTGGTCACAGCTTTGTCAAACACCAGCAGCTGAGTGAAGTGAAAGTTTATTGAATCAGCAATTTCTAACAGGAAAATTTCCAGCCAGCTCTGGTACACACCTTGGGCCTGACTGTACCCACCAGCGACGGTGACAGTGACATGGGAATGGCATGCTGTGCTACCGGGATTAACCAGTGGAACCAACTCCCAAGGCACCGTCATAGGTTCTCCATCTCGGGATGTCTTCAAATCCAGACTAGCCGCCTTTCCGAAGGATGCTTGAGCCAAACACAAAGTACTGGACTTGACACAAGCGTAACTGGGTGACACTGAATGGGCCTGTACATGAGATCTGACTAGATGATCTGTCACTCCCCTTAGGCCTCAGAGTCTATGGCTGTATGAATCCAGGGTTTTGTGTGCAGTGGTGGAGACGCTATGTGTAAATGACCAGACTCTGACACTGAGAAGAGCGGATGTTTTGTAGGCAGTGGCTGGAAGTAAGTGTATAAACTAGGCAAGGTAATGCTCTGTGAACTTCTTAAAAACCCAGCCCAAGCCCCAGTGAAGCCCGGTGAATGTGCAGGGTAAGTTGAGCATTCTGGGACCGGCAGAGCAGACAAGTTCCCAGGGAGTATTTCCAGTGCTCCAGAGCTGGGGAAAGTTCTTCCACTAGGCGCACAACGCAGGTGCCCTAGGGCACAGGGAAGCACTGAATTCATCTGGAAAGGTGCCCCCAAGGCTTCCTTCCCAGGCTTCCCACAAACAGCCCTGCTCCTGAGTCAGAACAGAGCCACAGACAGACAGCTGCACCGCCCGGCATGCCCACTTGCAGGACGTGTGGGCAGCTTGTGCCAGGGAGTGGGAACACTAATGGGAAAGGGGCCCCGGCCCAGCGGCGTCGCTCACGGGAAAGGGGCCCCGGCCCAGCAGCGTCGCTCCTGGGAAAGGGGCCCCGGCCCAGCGGCGTCGCTCCCAGGAAAGGGGCCCTGGCCCAGCAGCATCGCTCCCGGGAAAGGGACCCCGGCCCAGCGGCGTCGCTCCTGGGAAAGAGACACAGGCCCAGCGGTGTCGCTCCCGGGAAAGGGGCCCCGGCCCAGCGGCGTTGCTCCCAGGAAAGGGGCCCTGGCCCAGCAGCATCGCTCCCGGGCAAGGGACCCAGGCCCCGCGGCGGCGCTCCCGGGAAAGGGGCCCCGGCCCAGCGGCGGCGCTCCCGGGAAAGGGGCCCCGGCCCAGCGGCGTCGCGCCCGGGAAAGGGGCCCCGGCCCAGCGGCGTCGCTCCCGGGAAAGGGGCCCCGGCCCAGCGGCGTCGCTCCCAGGAAAGGGGCCCCGGCCCAGCGGCATCACTAACTTTCATAATTTTATCATTGAGTCTCACAAGAGCTGGTGTGTTTCTTAAAGCCCCAGCTCCTGGAGCCTTGTGATTAGGTGAGACTCATTTTCCATTTTAAGTCAAGTAATTTCCTAGCCCTGCGGGAAGTGGGGATAAACTGGAAACAGGCTCTGAGTGCGTTATATAGGCGTATAGACCAGCAGGCTAAGAGTAAGAATCCCAAATTGACATTGACATTTAAACTGATCTTTATTTTTGAGGTCCCGGTGTCTGATTTTTCAGCTTGGCGATGCTGCATTGCACAGGTGAATCCCGTCAGTCCAATCATGGAGCGTTTGTACAGTGGTCCCCCAGCTCAGGACCTACAAGAGGCTATGGAGTCAGGCATTACATCTGCCTTAGGATACCAGACAACAGGATCCTCCCAACCCCCCCCGGGCACCACCCACCTGCCAGCCAGGGTCGGCAGCACTGAGATATTCCCTTTCACCAGGGCTGGTGCTGGCGGAAGGCCCAGGAATTGCTGCATTCGCTGTTCACCTTGATGAGTCACATTTTTTTTAAACAATTGCATCGTCCTGGGGAGAGCTGGGGCGGGAGTGGGCACTGCAGGGTCTGGTTCTAACGCTGCTGCTGCACTGCAGAGAGCTCCTGGCCAAGTCTCCGTAAGGCCCCTGGGCCCAGCTTCTCCAGCTGTCACTGGGGTAGGGTGACCAGGTGTCCCGATTTTATAGGGACAGTCCCGATATTTGGGGCTTTTTCTTACATAGGCTCCTATTACTCCCCACCCCCTGTCCCGATTTTCCACACGTGTTGTCTGGTCACCTTACACTGGGGATAAGACGTACCTTAGCACACGGGGCAGGATTTGATGACTTTGGGAGGTCCCCCTGGCCCTACCTCTCTATGAACTCCCTCCTCAGGGCTCTCAGGAAGGCAGTTTTGAGGGTTAACTCAGCGGTAGTGGACTCGCCTCCTGGGCTGGATCCTGGTTTCAGCTCCACAGGGCTAAGTGCAGTAATGACTCTGGATGTAGCCAGTGTAACTGAGCTCAGACGCGGGTCCCCTTGTGCTCCCAGCAGGCCAGGCGCACGCCAGGGCTTCCGCTTGGCTCGTTCGACTTCGCTTCCTTCCTTTGATCTGTTGTTTTGATCAGTCTCTCTCCTCGGGCAGGAAGAGCCCCTTCCCCAGACTCCCCTGCATGGGTATGGATATGTAGATTTTAAGGCCGGAAGGGACCATTCTTATCACTCAGTCCAACTCCTGTATAGCCCAGAGCACAGAGCCTCCCCTAGTGATCCATGCAGCCAGCCCTGCACTGCTGGGTCAGGTGAGCACGAAACTCCTGATTTCAGGGTTGTGGGTTCAAGCCCCATATTGGGTGGCAGATGGTGCCGCCTTTGGTGTCATTCTTTTCAGATGGTGGTGGCCGAGCCCCATGGCAGAGCCGCCTTAGCACAGTTGGCTGGTTGTCAATCTCCTAATTTGAAGGTCCTGAGTTCTATCCTCAGAGAAGACCGTGTCTTTGAAGCAGAGCATTGAGAAAAGGCGCCCACCCAATGGTCTGCCCAACCCTGAGATCCAGAGAACGTGCCACTGACCCCGATCTGTTTCTGAGGGGAGTGCCCTGGCCCCCCTGCCCTGCCTAGGGGGCTTGTGATCGCCTGCTAATGCCAGCTCCAACAGGCTGGCAGCATTTCCACTGCATGGCCAGGGGCTAGGCAGCCTCCACCTCTGGTCAGTGACAGCACATCATCCGGTCCCTCTGGGCGTGCGGCCGTGGGGACCAGGCATCACTCTGAAGGTGTCGAGACCTGAGGTCTACTCTCAGCTCTTGCAATGAGTCTGATGTTAAAGACACACGTTTTGTCTCTTATTCTGCACCATCTGCCCTCTGGGTTCCATTCCCAGCACAGCCATTGACCATGGGCAAGCCCCTTCCCTGCTCGGTGCCTCAGTTTCCCCAGCTATAAAATGGGGATAATCACACTTGCTTTGTGTTACTCATAAAATAACCTAGGTTTCTGCTGCCGCTGTCAGTCCATCCCTGAGCTGGGGTCCTGGGGTCCTGCTATTTCCTCATAGCTCATTATTAAATACCACACTTCCCTTTTGCTGCTGTTCTTGTTTTAATCAAGACCGCTTGCTGTCAGAGTTGTCTCCCAGCCCCTGGGGCCGTATTGCGAGGATTAATGTTTTATTGGGGGAAGTGACACCTCCTGCCCAGACACCCTCCTGCCTCAGCGCTGCCAGAGCAGCACTGAGCTGTTGTCCTTTTGAAATTACAGCAGCCCTTGATTTGGTGTGGAGGGGCTGGCATGGGCCCTGGTGGGATAATTTATCCCTGAGCTGCCCTGCTCCAGTGGCTGGAAAGTCAGTGTGACTCCCGTGCAGGACACACACTTCCAGTGCTGCTAAACCCTTGGGTTTCTTTTCCCCAGCTGCCCCATTCGTCACAGAATGATCACTACACAGGAGTTATTTCACTGAGAAAATAGCATCTGGAGCTGTACACGTGGGGCTGGAAGGGAGATCCTATCCCAGGCTTCAGGGCATACGCAGATCAGCACAGGGGGTCAGGAAGGAATTTTTGCTCAAGGTGCTCTATGTTTTCTTGTCTTCCTCTGAAGTTTCAGGCACAGGCCACTGCCAACAGCAGAGTATCAGAGCAAACAGGCCACTATGCTAGGTCCAAAGCCAAGGTCAGGGCTGGGAGTTATCTACCCACGGATTTCATGCATGGCAAGCCAGGGGGTTAATCTACAGCGCGCTAGCCTGCCGTGTGGACCCAGCTCCTGCACTCCACAAGTTCCATGGTGCGCAGTGACGTGCTCCCGTTTCAAACAGCGGCACGTCAAAGGGCAGCAGGGAACGTGCAGCGCACAGCGGCGGGTCCGCCCGGCCAGTTAGTGTGTAGCAGGTCTAGGCGCTAACTAGAGTCACCCCCCGGCTTGCTGTGCACTAAGGGGCCATGTAGATTCCTTGACCAGCTCAGCAGCCAAGTCAAAGTGCATGTGTCCCCCTGCTGCCCATGAGTTCCAACGGACAAAACCAGGCATGTCTCTCTCTCTCTCTCTCACACACACACACACACACACACACACACGCCTCCTAATGTCCTAACACCAACCTAAGGAGGGAGGAGATTATTTTGATCAGTTTGAGAGCAGATAAATAAGCTGCATGCAAAGTGCTTTCCTTGCCCACAAGCAGCGCACGTGACAGGGACAGGACTCCAGGAGACGGGGGAGGTTCATTATACCTGGGATTATGGAAGTGTTTGACAACTGCTCGCTGTAAACTGATTGGTGGGAAAAGAAACAAATGCTGCTCTGCATTCTGATGAGACCTCAGCCCCAGTCAGGAGCAGCCGGCAAGGTGCATCCTATTAAAGGGCCGCAGCTCCCTGCATTGTGGGTAGGTGGGGGTGGGGGGGGGTCCTACGGTGTTAGTGGGGAAACAGCAGACTATGCTGGGTGGCCAGGGAGGGGTCTAGGAAGCCAGTGGGGCTTGTGGGGGAGGGGAAAGTTGGCTGTAGCATGTCCCAACAGTAAAAGCTCATGTGAGTGAGTGTTTGGTCGTTGACTGAGGATGGACTGGGCCAGATTCTCTGGTCCTGGTAAATGCTACACTGGCTGGGCTAGGCCCTGGTCCAGGCCCCTGAGATGGACAACCTGCTAGTGGGGAACTGAGGATGGCACCCAGTGGGTCAGCGCTGCTCAGAGAGTGGGTGGCACAGGGTGGAGATGCGTCCTGGGCTGCATTACTTCAGCGTCAGGCTACAGCAGCTCCTGCCTGCAAAGGAAAGGTGCTGGCTGTGGGGAGTGAACCTGAGGGTACTTGGCAGGGAGCTGCCCACTCTGGGTGCCACCCCCCCCCCCCCCAGCAGGCTGGGAGGAGGGATGCTCAGGGATTTTTCACTAAAGTGTTTTTTGGTCAGGAAACGCCAATTAATTGAAACCAAAAGCTCCTGGAGGAAAGGATCCGTTTGACCAGAGCGTCTGTCTACAAGGGGCTCTGCTCCGGGATGGAATTTCTGGTCCAAACCAGAGAGCCATCCCCAGATAGCCAATAGCCCGGCAGTTCGGGCCCTCGCCTGGGTTGTGGCAGCCATGGGCTCAAAGCCCCTGCTCTGCCTGGTTCCGAATCAGAACTTGCCCCTGGGTTGCCTCCGTGCTGGAGGCACGTGCCCTACCCCAGTGCTAGTGGATCGTCTGGAGTCGGCTGCTCGCTCTGGCTTTTCATGAGATGTTCAAAGGGTTTGGCTGACTGAGGACTAGGGAAATTTCACAAGACGACCATTTCCCTCCAGACTCTAGCAGGCCTGAGAACCGGCCCCACTGGCTGGCTCAGCCCTTGCACTCCCCCGTTTGCAGGGAACGCAGGGTTTCAAACAGGGAGTCGGCGTTTCCTGGTCACAGCTGCAAACCCAAGTTCCCAGGTTCCTTGGCATTCAGGACACCAAGGAAGTGTGTGGAGTCCTGCTGCTCCAGAGGCTCCTGCTCCCAGCCCCACCCTCTGCCCAAATCAATGCCCCCCCTTTGGCTCTCTAGACAGGGCTGTGTGGAGTGCCTGTCTCCTCTGTCGGGGATTCACCCGGGGCCGGTGGGCGTGGCGCACATTGGCTCTGGTGCAGGGGCCGGCTGGGGTATTTCTGGCAGCACTTCATGCGCACTCAGGCCATCGGTCCTGCTTGCTGCTCTCTAGCTCATGTAATTAAAGTGAGACCCTGCCATAGCCCGAGCTCCCTTCCAGGCAGATCAGAGCGTTTGCAGGTGACTGGAGACCGGATGGAAATAACCCTCTTTGAACCATTTTTAGCAATTCATTTGGAGCTGTATTTTGCCAGCAAATCCTCCTCATGCTGTTTATCTCTTTGAGTGGAAGGCTATTATTACTGCAAAATGAAGCAGTGCGCTCGTGAATCCTCGGCAGTACGGAATTGCTCATGCCGTGTGAGCTATGCAGGGGAGCACAGACAATATCCTGCTAAGTGCCATTATGAATTCAGGGTAGCGTTCATTGTCATAATGACTTGGATCAGGATGAATTCAATTGGCATTAACTACTCCGTGCCAATAGCTGGGATTGTCTAAGGCCAAGAAGCTTATGCAAAAATGCACACAGGCTTTGAGCGTTTTGTGATGGGCCAGCGCCTGCAATGTGAGGGTGCCCTATATAATAGCATCGGGTGGCCAATGCGTGGCACACAGCTGGGGCCATCACCATCAAGGTGCTCCCTGTGAAGACTAGATTCCAGGAGGCAGTCTCTACGGAGCAGAATGGCTCATTACATGCAAAGAGCTGAGTTATGCTCAGGCTGCGCCTCTGTACTAATGGTGGAGCATAAGACCATAGAAATGTAGGGCAGAATGGGACCTCGAGAGGTCAGATCCTGCCCCCTGCACTCAGGCAGACCAAGTAAACCTAGACCAGGGGTCTCAAACACGCGGGCCGCGGGCCGCATGTGGCCCGCAGGGCTATTGCATGCGGCCCGCGAACTCCTCCCGGCCTCCCCCGCCCTCCCCCAACGTTTACCTGGCCGACCCGCACCGGGGGCAGGGCAGGCTCCCTGCTTGCCTGCCCTGCCGCCTCGTCGCACCAGGAATCGGCTGGAACCTGGGGGAGGAGGGGCGCAGGGGGTGTGTGTGGCTGTTGCTTCAGGCACCGCCCCCAGCAGTTCCCATTGGCCGGGAATGGGGAACTGTGGCCAATGGGAGCTGCTGGGGGCGGTGCCTGAAGCAACAGCCACCCCCCCCCGCGCCCCTCCT
>QXTE01000014.1:19074753-19090747 GCA_003942145.1 Platysternon megacephalum
CCCCACACCCCGACCCCCTGCTCTGAGCCCCCTGCTGCACTCTGCACCCTGACTCCCTGCCCTGAACCCCCACCGCACCCCTCCTGCACCCCAAGCCCCTGCCCTGAGCCCCCTGCCGCACCCTGCACCTTGACCCCCTCCTGCACCCCTCACCCCAACTCCCTGCCCTGAGCCCCCACCGCACCCCACACCCCTCCTGTGCCCCCTGGGGGCAGGGAGGGGGCAGAGTTGGGGTGGGGATTTCGGGGAAGGGGTTGGAATGGGGGCAGGGAAGGGGTGAGAAGAGGTGGGGCAGGGGCGGGGCCTCATGGAAGGGGTGGAGTGGAGGCGGGGCCGAGGGCGGCGGGGGGAGGTGTTAGTAAATGTGGCCCTCAGCCCAATGTACTAGTCCTCATGTGGCCCTCGAGGTCATTTGAGTTTGAGACCCCTGACCTAGACCATCCCTGACAGGTGTTTGTCCAACCTGTTCTTAAAAACCTCCAGTGACGGGGATTCCACAACCTCCCTTGGAAGATTATTCCAGAGCTTACCTACCCCTATCGTTAGAAAGTTTTTCCTAATATCTAACCTAAATCTCCATGGTTGCAGATTCAGCTCATTACTTTGTGTCCTACCTTAACAGATTTGAAGACTGTTACTAGGTCACCCCTCCGTCTTCTTTTCTCAAGACTAAACGTTCTAAGTTTTTGTAACCTTTCCTCATGGGTCAGGTTTTCTAAATCTTTTATCATTTTTGTTGCTCCCCTCTGGACTCTCTTCAGATCACCCACATCTTTTCTATTGTGTAGTGCCCAGAACTGGACACAGAACTCCAGCTGAGGCTTCACCTGAGTATCGTGAGCTACTATCTCACGTGTCTTATATGCAACACTGTTAATACCCGCCCCCAGAATGAGGTTAGTCTTTTTCACAGCTGCATCACATTGTTGACTCATTCAATTTGGGATCCACTATACCCCTGAGATCCTTTTCTGCAGCACTACCGCCTAGCCAGTTAGTCCCATTTGATAGCTGTACATTTGATTTTTCCTTCCTAAGGGCTGGTCCACACTAGGGGCGGGGATCGAAATAAGATACGCGACTTCAGCTACGAGAATAGCGTAGCTGCAGTCGAAGTATCCTATTTCGAATTACCCGCGCTTACCTCGCGTCCTCGCAGCGCGGGATCGACGTCCGCGGCTCCGCCGTCGACTCCGCTAACTCCGCTCGCCCTGCTGGAGTTACGGAGTCGATGTGAGCGCGTTCGGGGATCGATGTATCGCGTCCAGACGAGACGCGATAGATCGATCCCCGCTACATCGATGGCTACCTGCTGATCCGGGCGGGTAGTGTAGACGTAACCTAAGTGAAGTACCGTGCACGTGTCTCCATTGAGTTTCATCTTGTTGATTTCAGACCAATTCTCTAATTTACAAGGTCCTCCTGAATTTTAACCCTGTCCTCGGAAGTGCTGGCAGCCCCACCAGCTTGGAGACAGCCACAGCTTTTCTAAGCGTCTCTCCCACTCCACTATCCAAATCATTAATGAGCATCTCCAGCCTGCTCCATTGTATGCACTGTGGAGAGGGTCTCCAGCTCCTTGTCACTCTGGCCCTCGGGTGGGGGCAGAGGGCCGAGGGGACGGGGCTGTTTTGCCTCAGGAACCAGCAGAGTTGGTGGGAGAAATGAGTGTCACAGTTCATCTCTTCTGGTCCTTGCGCCCCAGGTGCTCACTGAGGAGATGCACCCGGGATAGGGTTGTCTTTCGGGGTCGAGAGTCCAAACAGGGCATGCCCAGTTCTGGAGGTGCCAGTCCTGAGTGTGGGTGTCTCTACTTTCAGGCCAGTTCCTGCCCAGCCCTTCTGGTGGTGCTGTCTGGGTGCATGATGAGCTGGGCACTGTGCCATAGAGAGCACACGAGTGTGGAATGGCTTCTGTGTAAGGAGAGATTAACAAGACGGAGACTGTTCAGCTTGGAAAAGAGACGACTAAGGGGGGATGTGATCGAGGTCTATAAAATCATGACTGGTGTGGAGAAAGTGACTAAGGAAGTGTTATTTACTCCTTCACATAACACTAGGGGTCACCCAATGAAATCAATAGGTTTAAAGCAAACAAAAGGAAGTATTTCTTCACACAACGCACAGTCAACCTGTGGAACTCCTTGCCAGAGGATGTTGTGAAGGCCAAGATTATAACAGGGTTCAAAAAAGAATTAGATAAGTTCATGGAGGATAGGTCCATCAATGGGTATTAACCAGGAAGGGCAGGGATGGTGTCCCTAGCCTCTGTTTGCCGGAAGCTGGGAATGGGCGACAGGGGATGGATCACTGGATGATTCCCTGCTCTGTTCATTCCCTCTGGGCACCTGGCATTGGCCACTGTCGGAGGACAGGAGACTGAGCTAGATGGACTTTTGGGTCTGAGCCAGTCTGGCCATTCTTACGTTCTTATGAGCCCTCCAAGCCCTGATGCTTTAGCACTGAGGACGTGGGATCCCCTCCCCAGACCACTCCGGTCTCCCCAGTGCAGAACTTCCTTGCACATCAATCGCTTTCCATCCTCTACTCTCAGCCTCATGCACATCGCTGGCCTCCCTGCCCTGCCCTGCCCTTGATATTGGCACTAAATCCCCATTCCTCATCCCTGCTCCCCCAGCCTGACCCCTCCTTCCCTCGGTCCCCTTTCCCCTCAATGCTTCCTGCACAGCCCCAGCCTCAGGGCAATATGCCCCTGGGGCTCTCACACCACTGTAACACTGCCCTGTAGTGACACCATGGGGCGTGGGGACTGATCATGCAGCTTGGCAATGAGACCCCGGCCATTACAGCGCATCCGCCACAAACACCCCCCCAGGAGACAGAGAAAAGCCGCAGATCCACCCCCTGCCCCTTTCTTTTTTCAAACCAAACCCTAATCCAGCTGAGAGTTGAGACAAGGTCACGCAGGCCCCGAACTCGGGTTTCTAAAATAACAACCCCCAAACTTAGCGACTGCACCACAGGGCCATTTACGGCAACCCAACTAGTCAGGCTTCTCCTTTCACTAGCCACTGTACAGCGCACTCCTGGCCCGGGACCAGGACAGACGCCACGATTCCTGTGCCCCACTATTCTGTGACTGACAAGTCAATGGCTGTGTCATGCACTGGGAAGTGAGTCCTCTGCTGGCTGGGCCACACAGAGCCACGCCAATTAGTCCTGTGGCTCAGCTAGTAAGGGCCTAAGTTAGGGACGCAAGTTCAAACCCTGCTGCTGGTTAGGCCTGACTGTGACTCGGTGAAAAGATCAGTTTGAAGCAGGTTCTGTACTTAAAGCTATGGTGGTCTCTACATTATGGTGTGACCCACCAAAATGCCCACTCCACATTCAGCTATTTGTAACCCACTTTGCTGAACAGCGACCGCAGCGGGGTTAGGTCAGAACCACCTCATGCATGCGTGACGCTGGGCCATGGCGGCGCCACTCTGTGGCCAGAATGGGGATGGAGGCGCACCAGGTCACTGCTGGGGTGGTGTGTCAGTGTGGGTTTGATGAAGCGGGGGTGGGTATTGCGATAGGGTGTCTGGGGGAGTGAAAACGGTACAGAGCGCTGGAGCGTTATCGGCAACATGAAGGTGGAAAGGAATTCACAAGTCTTTCCCCTTAACTTCTTCTTCCCCTGCTTTGCCGGTTTGGGAGTGAGACGTATTCTCAGCCTTGGGTTTAGCTTCATGTATTTTTTAGTCTAGGAATTAAATGGAAGATTGGAACCCTCCAGGAAGTAAATCCCTGAAACATGCAGCTGCATTTATAGACACAGCCCCGTCTTGCCCAACAGCGATGCTCCTGGGGAATTGTTTCACCTGCTTTTGCTGGCCAAAACAAGTTACCAGTCCTGCGGAGCCAATGCAGCTACGGGATCCTCTCCTGCCTCACGCAAGGGCAAAGCTACTCTTGTGACTGGTGATTTCTGCTAATGTCCATCAGACTGCCATGCTGGCTAGGTCTGAGCATCGCCAGAGCTGCACAGGTGTAGGCTACAGCCAGAGAGATTGTGATTCAGTCTAGGGGAACTGTTGGCTCTGCTATGATAAGGCGCATGCTACAGAGTCTTTATGAAATGCAGTAGCACACCCAGCCGCTCTTCCTCGAACACAGCTCCCTTCTGGGTGATGCCTCCTGCAATACATTCCTTGGGCATAAGCCTGTGATAAATAAAACCCACTGGTCTCATGGAGGGCTGCATTCGGAGCGCCAGGCGTTAACTATGCAGAATGTCAGTCACAGTAGCAGGAATACAATGTATCTGGTGACAAAGCCAGACGCCTGTTTCCCAGGTTCAGCCCTGAGAGACAGAGCTGTGGCTCCTGTGTAAGGATCATTCCTCGTTAGTCTTGTGCCCATTTGTCACGGGGCGCTCTCCTCACGGCTGGGTGGTGCCTCCTTCTGGCGATTCTTGGGATTAGCTCTGCCCAGTTCTGTGCCCCCTTTCTCCTCTTCTCCCTTTGCAGCTCTCCTCCCGTGCAGAGTTGCAGTACGGCTGCTTTGTGACTCGACCCTCCGGCCAGGTCACTCTGTGATCTCCCCTTCCTATCCTCCCTTCCTTCTCCCTGACCTCGGAGTGAGACACTGCAGGCTTCCTCCCCGCTGCGCCCCTGTTGCCAGTCTCCTGGCTTTGTAGAAGCCCTGTCTGGTCCCTTCTTTCTAATTAGCACCCTTCACACAGCCTACATCTCCCCTGTTTGCAGCTTAACTGACTGATTGGGCCCGGCTGGCCTGATTCCACTCTTCCAGGGCCGGGGTGAGGAGTACAGCCCCTCACACCGGTCAGGAGGGGAAATGGCACAGTAGTTCTTCTTGCACGTTCTGGGTGTGGTGCTGGGCTGGGCTGTATTCCTGGCACTGGCCCTGAGAAGGTTGACATAGGCCAGGTGGGCCTAATTAACCAGTTAAGCAGCGAGCAGGGGAAAGATTTAGGCTGCACTAATTGGAAGCAGGCTAAACCTGACAGGAACAGGAGAGGCCAGTATAAAGCCCAGGAGCTGTGAACAGCTGGAGGCTGGAGGAAAAGTGGGCTGCAGTCACGCCCTGGGAGATGAGAGGGGTGTTTGGGGCTATCAATAGATAGCCCACAGGTACCCCGTGGACCGGCAAACCCAGACTGGGGGGAAGCTGGGAGGACAGTGCAGGCCTTGGCTGCTGACCGGAGGGCCCCTGAGTTGGAACCCGGAGTAGAGGGTGGGCCCGGGTTCCCCTACCAGCCCCTGGGGACATGGTATAGACCAGGCAAAGCACAGTGGATTGCCTGGGATGGTTTGTTCTGGAAAGACGTTGTTACCCCTGGAAGGGGAAACAGGCAGAGTGAGCTGGCCACAGGGCCAAGTCAAGAAGAGGGAACGCCCTGAGTGGCAGAGGATGGTAGAGACACCACCGAGGAGGACACAATGCCTGGCCAGAGCTAATCCCCAGAGCGACCAGGAGGAGGTGCCAGGAGCAGTGAGTGGACCCCATGACAGGTTTCCTGTAGGGGCTGGTGAAATAATGTGTCAATATGCTGTAGGCATTAGCCTCTGCCTATGATTACAGCAAATTTCAGGTCATTTGTAGCCCTAAGAGCCATTCTTTCTCAATTAATGGGACTGCAGTTCTCTTGTGGGGAGTTGGGGACACTGGTAGTTTGCAGGGTGAGATTTATTTTCTGATGCCCACCTATTGCAATCTTTAAAGAAGTTGCAGAGCAATTGGTTGGCTTGTTTTTTAAATCTGGGATAGGTTTTTAACACCAATTCTTTAATCTGGATCAGTTGCAGGACTAGTAATCTGGGATAGGCCTTTATTGTTGCAAATCTAGAAGTGATACCAATGTCTGACTTTGGTGTAGATTATCCCGACTGTGGAATCTTTCTTCCTGGGGGCAGAAAGAACCAGCTGGAGTTTCAGATCCCAGGTGGCATGTGAGGGAAAGTTAGAAAAATTGTCCTTCTGCCTAAACTTAACAGGCAGTAGGTTTAAAACAAACAAAAGGAAGTATTTTTTCACACAATGCACAGTCAACCTGTGGAACTCCTTTCCAGAGGATGTTGTGAAGGCCAAGATTATAACAGGGTTCAAAAAAGAACTAGATAAGTTCCTGGAGGATGAGTCCATGAATGGCTATTAGCCAGGATGGGCAAGGATGGTGTCCCTAGCCTCTGTTTGCCAGAAGCTGGTAATGGACAACAGGGGATGGATCATTTGATGATTACCTGTTCTGTTCATTCCCTCTGGGGCACCTGGCATTGGCCACTGTCAGTAGACAGGATACTGGGCTAGATGGACCTTTGGTCTGACCCAGTGTGGCCGTTCTTATGTTCTTATGTAAATTGAGCATGTTTGATGTGGAACAACAGAGAATACCTATGGACCCCATAAAGCCTTTTAGTCACTTACATGAAGTGGGGGGCTGGAGCACTCCTTTCTCTTTGCTTTTTCATACGAATCAAAACCCTGGCGCTCTCACTCGGGCCAAATTCACTGTGGTGTCAGCGGCAGGTTTACATGCGTGAGGACCGAGTGTGCGCTGAGTAAGCCCGGAAGGTGGCTTCACAAAGGCATTTGGGCACCTAGTGAAATCAATGGGATTTTGTGGCTCCCACCAATACTAAATCAGGCAGCATTGCCAAGCCCAGACATTTAAAAACCATGAACCTGACCAGCCAGAATGATCAACTGGGGATTCTGTTACTTGCCTTCCGGTTTTGGAGCCGTTGGGCCGCACTCAGATCCCATTGGCAGACGTTTCTCCACAACCGGGAAGGCTAGAAACAAAAAGGGAAAGGCCTGAGTCTCACCTAATCGTATGATTGCCGGAGCTGGGACTTTGAAGATCTCGGATGTTTTTTACACTCCCGATCCGGTCGGGAGAGCTGCGTGCACAGCGTATGGAGCCTCAGGCTGGGTCTGGAGAGAACAACTCCCATGTGCTTCGGAATCTGAAAAGCTCCCATTGCCCACGACCCCAGGACAAGCCCCACTTTGTCTGTGTGAAGAGCATGAGCCCATAGCCGGAGCTTTGTCTCCTCTTTTGGATAAGACGCCGCTCCCTTTGTCTGCTCAGTCCCGTACTGCTTCCGGTTGGGATAGTTCCAGCACCAGCCGGAAAGACGCAGCTCTGCTCCATGGGGGAGGATGCAGTGAGTTGCAGCCCCAGAGGAATTCACCTAGAAGAAGGGGAATAGGGACCCCTAACAGTGCAAGCCTCTTCCCTTCCTTTGCAGCCTCCCCTGTCCCTAAGGCTGCCCCGGGGTCTCGATTTGAACAGGGCTAATGCCGTACTCTGTGCCCATGTGCTTTGTGTTGGTGGATTCACAGGAAATGCTGCTTGTGATTTAAGAAAAGCTTGAATTTTCCAGGGGGAAAACAGCCCTGAGCATAGTCCCGCTGAGAGAGAGGGGTACGGCTGTGTCTGCGGTGACATCACTGTGTGTTGTAACTTCCCGGGTGTGGTACATGCTGAACATGTCGCCCAAAGTCTATTAGGATGTAGCCCAGGGCAGCCGGACAGCAGAGTCCCATGGCCAAAGGGCTGAGCCTGGGGTGGGTGCCATAGAGACCCAGCGCTAGGAACAGTGACTAGACTCAGCCCAGACACAGGGGTTCAGGCACAGGCAGGGCCCAGCAGTTGGGTCGACATGCAGCAGATCGGTGCCTGCAGAGCGGGGTTTGTGGGTGCAGGGATAACGGCCCATTGGTGGCCTGGCCGAGAAGGTACTTTAGAGCTGGAGGCAATAACAATTGGTTCTCCAGTTTCCTTTGTAAAAACCGGGTGTGTTTAATTCACACAGTGAGAAAAGCTCGCTCAAACAGGCCTCCTAGTTCGAAACATTACAATCAGTAAATGAGGCCGACATTGGATCACTTGAACAACAAGTGTGTTAACACAGCCAGATGCCATGTGTATCTAGGAATGCAGGTTGTAGGTCTCACTTACCCGCTGGGTTCTCTGTGAAAGCAGGGCCTCTGAAAGGGGCTTGGGGGCCATGAATGCTGTAGCTAAGAGGGGGCATGGTGACCCTTGGATGTACAAGCAGGGGGACGTCAGGTAGGAGCAGGGCCGTGGGACTACCTCTGTATTGGCATCAGTGAGACCACCACTGGTCCTGATCTGGTGTCCACACCACAAAAAAGGATGTTGGAAAAATTGAAACAATTTAAGAAAAGAGCTACAGGAATGATTCAAGGTCTGGAAAACCTCCTGTAGCGTGAGAGATTAAAGAAGCTCCGTCTATTTCATTTCTCCAAGAGAATGTTAAAAAAGGACTCGGTCGTGAGCTACACGAAGCTGCAGGGGTGAGAGCTTTCTGCTGGGCTCTTTAGTCTAGCAGGAAAAAGCAGCGTTAGATCCATGGCGGCAAGCTGAAGCTAGAAACCTCCAGACTAGAAATAAGGCACCCGTTTTTCACAGGGCTGGGTACAGGGCTGTCCTTAGGATTTATGGGGCCCTATGCAGTATTATTAAACTGGTGCCCCTATGCCCGACGGCAGCCTGAGCTCGCCGCCTGGAGCCCAGCAGGGGTGGAGGGGAGGAGGGATGAGGCAGCAAAGGATAACGAGACACCCGGCCCCGCCTCACAGTGGCAGAGAGTCACATTTCCCCGCAGAGACCCCTGTACCCTCCCTCACGCAGAATGAACATGCAGAAGGTACCTAATTAAAAGCACTAAACTTGGGAATAAAAAATGTCAGTCACAGGTTTTTTGATATGCCCTGAAGTTTGTCAGAGATTTATTTGCAAAAACCTTGTAGTAAGGGTGAGTCAGCTGTCCTGCTGAATACAACATTCAATATTACGGAATACATGATGCAGCTCTTCTGTTTTACATTTTCTTAATCAGTATTTCTAAGCTGATTTTATATTTTAAATGTACTCTTAAGCCTTCATAAAGTAATCATTCCAGATTGCTACTTATTTAACTCACTGAAACAAAGACATTATTTTAAATTAATCAGTCACAGAGGTTTAGTGTGTTCAAAACAATGTTCATTGCTTTTAGAAAAAGGGAACACTAATTTAATAATATATGGAGATATACCTATCTCATAGAACTGGAAGGGATCTTGAAAGGTCATCGAGTCCAGTCCCCTGCCTTCACTAGCAGGACCAATTTTTTGCCCCAGATCCCTAAATGGCCCCCTCAAGGATTGAACTCAAAACCCAGGGTTTAGCGGGCCAATGCTCAAACCACTGAGCTATCCCTTTGTGTGATCGCCATAACAATAGACATGTTTATGAAATTTCACCAACTTTAAAAAATATGTTTCCAAAGATTTTAGGCATAACAAAGGATTTTCTATTTTACTAAGGTACTGATTTTGCTGGAAGGTTCTCTTAAAACTAGTTCATCAGATAGTCAGAAGTAAAGAAAAGGAAACTCTTTGTCCAGCTATCTGGAAGGAAAGGGCTCTCTTCAATGTGGGGTGGGGGGGGGTGGGGAGAGAGGGGGTGAAGGGAGAAGGGATGGACAGAAAGGACAGGAAGACTTTGGAAGTAAGTTTTTTTTAACTATAGTAATTAAAATGTGTATTTTAGATAAGGTTGGTCTTTTGAAGGATTTATTTAAAAACCTATATATCTGAAGATCCAAGCATTTAAGGCTAAAGATGATTGTGCATCTAAAAATCTATGCAAGGATTTTTTAGAGATCTGATTTTATAATCTTCACCAACTCACTAATGAGTAATGGCCCCACCCCTGCAGATGCAGGGTCAGTCGCACAGGGGTGCATGCAGAGGGTCACGGACACGGGACTTGGGGCAGTGATAGTGATGGGGTTGTGACCGGACAGTGGGATTTCAGGGAATTGGGAGCACACGTGCCAATGACTCTGGAGGGACTGTGCTCCTGTTTCCCTGGGGTGCTCTCTGCTTTAGTCCTGCGTGTTGTCCAGGCCTCAGAGAGAGAAGCAGGGAAAGGCTCTTCCAGAGGCCAGGAGCTGCATGCTGGCAGGCTTCTGCATGGAAGCTGGCACTAGAAGAGCGATGGGAACAAGCAGAGGAGAACAGAGAGCTGGTGAGAGGGAGTCCAGGAGTCAGGAGCTGTCACCTGGGTGCTCCCATGGCTTTGTGCACGAGAGGAAGTGGGCAGCAGCCCCCTGCACATGTTGTAGTCTGCACTGTAGTCTAGCTGGGTTGAGGGGTCCAGAGAAGGGGGTTGCAATAGTCAAGGTGAGAGGAGATGAAGACCTGGAAGAGGATTCGGTGGCTTGGAGCTTGCGCCAGCAGCGCTGGGATGAGGGTTGTGAGCAGATCTAGAGAGGATGGGGCGGTGAGAAGAGGAGGAACACTCCGTGTCAAGGGTGAAGCCAAGTTTACGGAGAGGACGCAGGTTGGAGGCCTGAGCTGAGGAGATGGATTCATGACATGTACACACACATGTCACGAGAACGCACACACCAGATGAGTGGGTCAGTCACAGACACCTAGGTAGGGGCAGAAATAAATACCAGGGCCATGGGGACAACCCTACAGTAGCCATGTCTGGGAGATGGCGAGGGGTGTCCTGCTGTGCCCTTCATCTGTGTGCCAAGTCTGATACCCATAAACACTGGGCTTTTCCTGCTCCGGGGTCCCTGTTCCAGGCTTTGCTGATTGGGCTCCATGGCTGGCTCTAGGCAGCCATTGGATGGGGTGGGGATCTTGCTCTGTCTCCAGCAAGGTGGAAGCATCTCGTCTGTATCAGCAATAACTCTGGCTTTCAGGGCGAGCTAATTCTGGAGTCACTCATATAATGATGATTAATGACAGGGGCACCACCCTTCTTTTTCATCCCATTATTGATTTGAAAGCAACCCAGAGTAGAGCCGGCAATTAATTAATTCTCTCAAGTGGAGGGGAAAGTCATCAGGCTGAAATCAGATAAAATTTGGGGCTGGTGGGGAAGCTGGAGCTGATGTGCCGCACGTTATGCAAATGAGGCCCTTCTCCTCATTTGTCGGGGTCGGAAAGGGCTTGAATTCCCAGCAAATTCCCCGGGAAGGACTCTTGGGCAGAGAAAAGTGCAGCGGCAGCAGCGGGGAACACAGCAAGGAATCCAGCGGGAACCTGCACCCTCGCTCCGGGAGCTCAGCAAGTGATTTCCCAGCAACGTCAGCAGCTACAGACCTTACCGTAGTGCCTGGGGAGGGGCTCACCTGCACGGCCCAGAGGGCGTTGGCTGCCCGGTCACTGAGGGCAGGACACGTCCTCACCCACGTAGCAGATCTGCTGCTGCTGGCTTTGGCTTTGCCTCAAGCAGGGAATGCGGCTGGGTTTAGGTCAGGTTAGCTAGCAAAGCCCAACCTGACCCTGACTCTTTTCCCCGTCCAGACGCAGGGTAGCGCCTCTGGTTGTAGGAGCCCGGTGTTTGGACCTCTTCATAGCAGCCTAGGCCACAACTCAACCAGCTACATCCAGCTACAAGGCTACCCTGCATCGGCGCTCGGCGCTCGGGAGCTGAGTTTGGGTTCAGCTGCCACATGTTACCCAAGCCTGACCGAAACTCAGCCACTGTCCCTAGTCAAGCCTTTGGGTGTAGATCTGTTCTTCCCAGTGTGACTGTGGCCNCGAGCTCTGCTCTAGCTCCCCCAGTGGCTCTGGGCTGGGCACAGGGATCACTGGGGCAGGGTCTCTGGCCTGGGCTACGCGGGAGGTCAGACTGGGTGTTCACAGCTGTCTCTTCTGGCATTAAAACCAATTAATCTATGAATACGGAAGAAGAGGGCACCCACTCCACCAGTCACGGCAGGGCAGGCCCTTTACTCCCCTGCCGTGGCACAATCCCTTGCGTTCACAGGGTTTGACTCCCCTCTCTCCTTGGCTGCAGATTCCCAGAAGGTGGGTTCTACAAGGGCCGTATCCCCCAGACCACGTTCTCCACCGGCCCTGGGGTCTGCAGAGGGAGTTTTAGTCCCGACGCCGTCTGAATTCCCCTCACACTCACACCAAGGGTGCATTTCACACCCTCATCACACCAGTGTCACTAACTCCCCAGGTGTGGTGGGGAGATTCAGGGTCCCGGGGCTTTCGGTGACCATCAGCACTAGCTGGAGCAGCTGTGAGAGGGCTGGGGCTGGGCCCACACACACGAGGAGAGTTTGCCTTCTCTTGGGCGGGGGAGCTGAAGGGAAGCATCCCCTCAGAGTGGGCACATAGTGCTGCGGATGACTTGAAGTCGCTTCTAGAGGGGCTCTGGTGACTTTAGGGGGAGGCATAGAGAACACGCTTCCCATGGACACGGTGGGGGCTGACCGCAAGTTACAGGATGGTCTGGGTGGAGCTGGTGGTGAGCTGGCTTTGACCGGCCGGGCTGGCTTGCAGCCACTCCGACTGGATAAACCAGTAAGGAGCTAAGCAGGGCCTCAGAGTGTTAAGTGTGGGAATAGAAAGCAATAGTGTTTCCCGCCAGAGCCTGCTTGTGGCTGAATACGCCCGAGAAGGAGAATTGCTTTAGACGAAGTCTCACCTGCGGACCTTGGCCTTGTGGGTGCCCAGGAATTCCCCACGCTGGAGCAGCGCCTGCTACGAGCCCTCGAGGACAAGGCTGGGCCTGTCCGTAGCAGAAGGGGCGCAAGCATTGATTCTTGCTTGGTTGCTGGAAAGCTCGTATTTAGTAACGCATGAAGGCTGGTAAGATTATTATACTTTGGCAATAAAACCGGTTATATAAGTATAATAAACTTACCAGCCTTCACGCGTTACCTGGTGTGGCTTCGTTGAGTGTATCTGAGCTCCCCCTCCCCCCCCCTTTGGCCCGACAGACACCCAGTGGGAACAGCCCCGAGGAGCACATTGTGGGGCTGTCCATGCAGCTGGAGGTGTGTGGGGCCGTTTGGAGGCAGCTGCCATTGGGGGCTGCAGTTCAAGCTGGTGGGAAATGGGGCGATGTTGCCCACAAACATTTCTGTCAAAAAGGTGCCGCGTCCCATCCCCCCAGTGACCCCCTTGGACACCAGTCTCCTGGCAGGCTCTGATGGACAGGCCTGGGTTCAGCTGGATCCCACCCCCAGCCCAGCAGCGTGCCACTTCCTTATTTTCTTCCCAGAGGAATTTATTTGGTGGTGCCTCCACCCCCCTCGCTCCTTCTGGGCAGGGTCACCAGGGCAGCTGGGAAGGAAAATTCTAACCACAGGTAACCTCCACTTACTTGCCAGCTCGTTGGAGACCTCCAAGAAATAACAAACACACACGATATGTTCAACACAGTAATTATAACAACATAATTGGGTGGAACCCAACGCTCAGGGTCACTGGTGCCCACACTGATAATACCCATGAATTTCCCAGTCACGCAACCTGATAGAGCACACGTATCATTTAGGGTTCCATTGGTACGTGTGCTTTGTAGGGGTCCTCGATGATCTGGGACAACGATATCTTCGGTAGCAGCAATAAGCATTTTGGCTGGCTTGGTTCAGCACAGCCCAAGGGACTCACAGGTTTATTAGCAGCAGGTAATAACCCCCCCAAAGCCTTACCCCGGGCTTGAGGACGCAGGTCCAGGGAATGGGAGGCGGGGGTGTCTCCCAAACACAGTAGCGGCGCCAGTTCTTCCGGCGCCCTAGGCGGCAGAAGGTCCCGCCCCCGAAATGCCGCCCCCAACAGCNAGTGAGACAAGATGGTCAGATCCTCCACAGGTTTATTAGCAGCAGGTAATAACCCCCCCCCCCCCCCCAAAGCCTTACCCCGGGCTTGAGGACGCAGGTCCAGGGAATGGGAGGCGGGGGGTGTCTCCCAAACAATGTCCCTGACGATCTAACTATAAGATGGTGCGCTCACAGCTCCATGAATGATCCTCAGGTTCACCGATGGAGCCGGACTCCTCAGCCCCTGCAGAGGGGCTGACGATCCTGTTGTGCAGGAACCAGACTGCTGCTGTTCCCGAGATTCCCCCTCCCCACAGAGCGATGCAGGGCTCAGGTGGAAATCGCAATAAATATCCTAAAACTCCAAACTCCTGATCTCCTACTCCAGCGCTCAAACACTCACAGCAGGCAGCAGCCCCCGGGCAGAGCAGAACTTGCTGCAGGGTGCCTGGTCTGTCGACGGAGCTGGAGGGCTAACGCCGCCTGTGTTTTCCCATCAGACTCACTACACTGGGAGTCACCTTGGAGAGGGAGAGGACCACGCTGGGGGATGTTGCTGCCAGGTGCCCAGAGGCCTGTTCCCAGGGGGACCCTGCATGCACCCTGGGTTTCCTCAGCTCACTCCCAGCCAGCCCTGCCTTTCAGGCTGGCTTCTCCCCTCTCCAGAGCTCTCAGGGGCGGCATCTCACTGAGAACCTTCCTGTTGGTCAGGCTAGTGCTTCTTCCTAGGCTTCGACTTGTCAGCCTGTTGAGTCTACCCCTCCCCTCTCTCAGACACTGCTCCGCCCGGCAGCCATCCAGGCCCTCTGCTATCCGCACCTCTGAGCCGACAGGGCCCCTGCCGCTCGAAACAGTGTCTCTCCTCTCTCCCTTTGGGTCTGTCCTTGGCCCCCTGCTCCCAGGACAGCGCCTCTCCCTGAGCTCCCAGCACACACAGACCCAGGAGCAAGTGAGCTCCCTGGGGGTTACAAACCTGCTCCTTTTCTCGTCAAAATTGTCTGATGCTGGAATGTCCCTGCCCCGCTGGAGGGGGCAGCGCTGCACAGGGTGTGCTCTCCTGGGGAGCCAGATGGCCTTGTGCCCTGAGACCCCTGTCCAGGGAAATGCTCTGAGCAATCCACAGCGTCCCTGAGCTCCGGTGAACTGTGCTCCCACGCAGCCCACCTGCCCTGGGGGGCATACACACGAAGGGTTGGGTCATGGAGGATTAGTGGGGGCGTAACAGACCTCAGCTACTCTCTCCCACGGCCACTGGCCAGAGAGCTGAGTACATCTGCCCCCTACGCACCCCAGCACATGCCCTTCCCACTGCCTGAGCTAATGCATTCTCAGCCGCAGTAACAGAAACAATCACCATTTTACAATAGGGATACAACGTGGCCTCCCAGCAAGCTCATGATACCCAGCCTACCAAGGTGTTTGAAATTGGGCCACTGCCCCTTTACCCAGGACAAATACCCTCGCAAGCGCATCCAGCAGTCACCGAATTGTAGGGAACGGGGTCGGCAAGCCAACCCGGGAGGCCCAACCTGCACTCACTGCCTTCTGCCAGAGACAAATGCCACCCTGCGCTATCCCCACTAACATGGGGTCCTCACCATGCCCCCGTCCCTTCTTCTGAACTACTGCTGTGCTTCACCCTCGCCACCTCCTGCAGGGATCTGTACTGGGACCAGCACTGCTCAATGCAGGCTGGAAACGGGGGTGAACAGTGAGGTGGCAACATTTGCAGATGATACTAAGTTACTCAAGACAGTTGTGACAGCGTACCCCATAAAGGTTTATGGGGGGGGCTCATAAATGTATGTATGATATAACTGGAATAGGGTTTTGCTACATAGGCCATGTAACATATCTATGTAAAGGTTATGATCTACTGGTTTTGTTCACCCTAGTTGTATGCAGGCACCATTTGTGTGTTCAAAGTTATGAACATTGGCTATATAATTGCTTGATTTCTAAGTGGCCTTAGTTAGAACATTTGATGACTTCTTGGGGAAGGAATGTGCAAATTAAATGTTCAATCAAGGAGCACTTAACAGACAAAAGAGCTTGGAAGACTCCAATCCACATTAGAAGTCTACCTGAGGACGTTCAAGGCAGCATGTGGGTAATGGCTGCTACCTGCAAGTCCTGAGTCATGCATGGGCATGTGACCTGCCCATGTGATTCCGAATCTCCATTTTGTGACTGGATTCTACAGAGGGTGAGGAGGGGGTCTCCACCCACAAGAGACAGTCTATTTAAACCCGTGGGAGACCCCTCCATTTTGTCTTCAGCTGGCTAAAGAAGAAGCCTCTCCACCCCCCCAGGATACTTGAAGGAAACTGAAACAAAGGACAGTAACTACAGGGGGTGTGAGTGATTGCTGGACCCAGGCTAAAAGAAGATTAGCCTGTAAAAGGGAACATTTTGGAACTGGTGAGGATCTTATCT
>QXTE01000014.1:19093966-19193707 GCA_003942145.1 Platysternon megacephalum
ATTAGACATAGATTTGCGCATTTTATTTTATTTTGCTGGGTAACTTACTTTGTTCTGTCTGTTACTACTTGGAATCACTTAAATCCTACTTTCTGTATTTAATAAAATCACTTTCTACTTATTAATTAACTCAGAGTATGTATTAATACCTGGGGGAGCAAACAGCTGTGCATATCTCTCTATCAGTGTTATAGAGGGCGAACAATTTATGAGTTTACCCTGTATAAGCTTTATACAGAGTAAAATGGATTTATTTGGGTTTAGACCCCATTGGGAATTGGGCATCTGAGTGCTAAAGGCAAGCACACTTCTGTGAGCTGTTTTCAGGTAAACCTGCAGCTTTGGGACAGGTGATTCAGACCCTGAGTCTGTGCTGGAGCAGACAGGTGTATCTGGCTTCACCAAGACAGGGAGCTGAAGCCACTGAGCTGGCAGGGAGAACAGGAACAGAGGCAGCCTTTGCACATCGGGTGGCAGCTCACAAGGGGGTTTCTGTGATCCAACCCGTCACAACAGTGAAGTCCAAACAGACTGCGAAGAGTTACAAAGGGATCTCACAAAACTGGGTGACTGGGCAACAAAATGGCAGCTGAAATTCAATGTTGATAAATGCAAAGTAATGCACATTGGAAAACAATCCCAACTATACACACAAAATGATGGGGTCTAAATTAGCTGTTACCACTCAAGAAAGAGACCTTGGAGTCATTGGGGATAGTTCTCTGAAACCATCTGCTCAATGTCTATTCTGCTTCCCAGTTGCTTTTCATGTAAAGAACATGTATCTAATGTGTTCCCTGAATCCTACCTTCCGCTATTTCAGCCCATTGCTCCTCACTGAAGTGTGTATTTCCCTTCTTTCACTGATGCTATTGCTTTGAAGGGAATTCATAGAACATGATCATGACTCCACTGAGGTTTTGTTTTCTGGCCTATATGCATTCATCTGCCTACTACAGTAGGTTTTACAGAGAGAGCTCCAGGCCACGGTAGCCAATGGCCTGGTGGCTAGGATGTGGGAGAACAGGGACGTGAGCCTCGGTGTCCCACACCTGAGGTGGCTGTCCTGACCCCAGGGCTATTCAAGCACAAGTGGCCCTGTCTCACTCTCTTTCGTTTTGCATGATAAATGTCAAATTTCTCAACCTTTTATCGTTGTTGTTGGTCTTCTCTGGGCTCTCTTCAATTTGTCCACATCCATCTTAAAGTGCATTGCCCAAAACTGGACACAGTCCTTCAGCCCAGACCTCACCAGTGCTGAGTACAGTGGACCCATTGCCCCCCATGTCTAACCTATGACACTCCTGATACTACACCCCAGAATGATATCAGCCCTTTTTGCAACTGCATCACATTGTTGGCTCATATTCAATTTATGATCTTCTATAACCCCAGATCTGTTTTAGCAGTACTACCACCTAACCAGTTGTTCCCCATTTTATAGCTGTGCATCTGATTTTTCCTTGCTAATTGTAGTACTTTGCACTTGTCTTTACTGAATTTCATCTTGTTGATTTCAGACCAATTCTCCAATTTGTCAAGGTCATTCTGAATTCTAATTCAGTCCCCCAAAGTGCTTACAACCCTTCCCAGCTTGGGGTCATCCACAGATTTTATAAGCATACTCTCCACTCCATTACGCAAGTAATTAATGAAAAAATTGACTAGCACTGGACCCAGAACACACCCCTATGGCACCCCAGTAGATACACCCACCCAGTTTGACAGTGAACCATTAATAACTGTTCTTTGAGTACAGTTTTTCAACCCGTTGTGCACCCATTTAGGCCACATTTCCCTACTTTGCTTACGAGAATGTCATGTGGAACAGTGTCAAAAGCTTTTTTTTTAGAGAAAACTGAAGAAAAATAGATATTAAACATCTCAGCCTTCCTGGTTTCCTCTGTTATTAGCTCTCCTTGCCCGTGAAGTAGTGGACCTATACTTTCCTTCATCTTTCTCGTGCTCCTAATGTATTTAAAGAATCTCTTATGGCTTTTTATGTCCCGTTCATTATACACCTTAGCCTTTCTGATTCCATCCCTACAGGCTTGGGCTACGCGGTGAAATAGCATCATTCCTGACTCTAGCTAACGCTATCTGGGATGGAAAGAAGGGTGTAGGAGGGGCACACAACCAGAAAGCAGACCAGGTAAAGCCTGCTTAGAGGAAAGGGTAAAGAATGTGCAGGAAGCAAATAGGATCCAAGTTCTCCATGGTCATTAGAGAGAGAGATCATCACTCAGGCCATGACCCTAGTGTTCTAAAGACACTTCGCCAGCAGTTTCCACCCCTCTGGGGCCTAGTCTCCCTCCACGATACAAGAGACGCCCACTGGAGTCAGCGAGTCACTGGTCTCCTGAAGTGGGAGAACAGGGCCCCGGAAGAGCAGCGAGGCTGGTCCTGTGTGCTGGGCTCTTGGGGGGTCTATTTGCAATCAGGGCTGTCTGTGAGCGGAGCCAAACAGCCCCAGAAGCCAAACCCCGTCGCAGTCCATGGAACCGTCTCCGCTGGGCCAGTCTCTCCTTGCACTAGTTCACTGCTACGTTGTGTCCCCAGCCACAACCCTTCACCTGTTGGTGTCATGAGACTTCAGGGCAGGGAATGTCTCTGGTCTGTGTGTGTGCAGTGCCCCACACAACAGGGCCCCATCCTCAGTGGGGCCCGTGGACCCCATCCAAACGTAAACATTCTCAATGATAATGACAAGGCATTAGGGTGACCAGATAGAAAGGGTGAAAAATCAGGACAGGGGGTGGGGGGTAATTGGCACCTGTATAAGACAAAGCCCCCAATATCAGGACTGTCCCTATAAAATCGGGACATCTGGTCACCCTACAAGGTGTGGAGGGAGCATCTCCCCTTGTAAGCTGGGAGGGGCTGGGATTCCTAGAATTGCCACAATGGCTGGAGGGCGAGGGCTCTGTCCGGCCCTTCTCTCCAGTCACTCTGATCTCCCAGAGCTCTGGGGGTCAGGGTTTTTTCCACCTTGGCACTAGGATGAATTTATCCTTTCTGATCGATTGCTGAGCGCCGGAGGTGCTGAGCGCCGCGCTGGGGAGGCAGGAGAAGCTGCTTTCCCCTTAGTGCTTCTGTAGCAGCGTGACTTCATGATAAAAGTTTAATAAATTGAAAGGCACAGTTTTCATTCCGTTAGTAATTAACTCCTGCCGCTGTGTTCCCTCCTAATTGTCTCTATTACTCCAGATAAAACTGAGATCAATAGGAACCAGAGTCTCTCGGCTGGGAAAGTCACAGTTAATTAATTATCGCTTTCTTGTGTGCACTCCCATCTGCTGCTGATCAAACAAGACGGGCTGCTCCTCACTCCTGGGCCAGGCCCATCTCACCTTTCACAGTGCAGCAGGCTGCGGCCCAGCATAAGGCGTTAGCGGGAGCAGACCTGGGACGTCCCCTCTCTCATTGCATTCTTAGGTGGCGCTCGATTGCCATGTCCCTGAACATCAGCTTCCCCCAGTCCCACTGACAGGGACGGGCTGCAGAGAGATTTACAGACACAGGCTTTTCCTTCTAAAATACTCCATTTATTGGCCACGTTTTTCTGTGTCAAGCAAAGTATCTGGGCCGCTCTCGAAAGCTCTGAGCGGTGCCCCTCCGTATAAGGCGCTCGGCTATTCCCTCTCACTGTAAGGTCTGGCCTAGGCCACCCTCTGTGTCATGGGTGCAGACACACCCAGCACTTACAGGCCTGCGCTTTGTGCTGCACCAGCTGAGCCGTAAAACTCCGGCTGTGACCCTCTCCGTAAGGCCCTAGTGCCACAAGACTCCACTTTGCTCTTTCGGAACTTCCGTATTAGCCACCCTCCCCTTTGTGCCGGGCTCCAGCTCCCGGTCTTTGGCATGCTCCCGGCTATGCAGAGTCCTAGGGTGTCCCGTCTCCCGGTGCTGTCGGTCTCCACTGCTAACTAATCTCTGTATCCTGTTAATAATTCAGACCCCACCTCCTAGCATTTCCCCTCCCTGAACCTGCTGTGTGCCGAAGACTTCCCCGCTGTGTGCAAGGAGCAGATACCCACGTGAAACAAACACTGTGCATGACGAATGGGCTGCTGCAGCCACACGCCCAGGGTGTCTTAACATGACAGGGCCCAGAGCTGAGCCAGGCCAGTGGGGACCAGAAGCCAGTGCCAACAGCAGGCAGAACAGTGCCCCGGGGGGGGGGGGGGGGGGGGGGGGGGNTGTGGACAAAATCCCAACATGTAATGGTCTAGAGAGAAATATCTGGGCCCCTGTCACGGAGTGTGGGGGAGTCAGGGCCCTGCACCCCCGGCTTCCTGCGATTCACCATGACTCTCAGCCAGCCAGTAAAACAGAAGGTTTATTGAGACGACAGGAACACAGTCCAAAACAGGTCTTGCCAGTACAGACAACAGGGCCCCCTTTAGTTAGGCCCATCTGAGGGCCCCAGGGAGGCCACAGCCCCGCTGGGAAGCCCAAGCCCCGTCGGGGCACCCCTCTCCATTTTCCAGTCAGCTCCCAAAACTGAAAACTCCTTCCAGGCGTCTCCTTTCTCCCTTCCCCCCGGCTCCTCCCCCAGCCTTTGTCCTTTGTCCAGATTCCCAGTCAAAGGTGTTACCTGGTCTCCAACTCCCCTCCTGGGTTCTCATGTTACATGCTCAGGCATCCTTCCGTCCCCAATGCAGACAGTCCCAGCCAAGCTCCCTTGCAGCCTTCCCCCTCAGTATTCAGAGAACACAACAAAACATTCTCACTTCGTCACAGCCCCCAAAGCTACTCCCCCTCCCCCGCCATGACACCCTCCAGCCCTGTTTAATGCCTGTTGGGGGCTGTGGACCCAGATTAAAGGAATTTTTTCATATTTCCCCCCTCCTGGAGACGACGGTGTGTGACCGTGGCTGGTTTTCTCAGGCCAGGGCCATTCACAGGACTCACTCCAGGCAGGCGGTGTCAGGGCTGCTGGCACTTGGTAACTTTCTGTATGTGCTTATTTCAGTGTGTACACATCCGTAGGCAGACGCGTCCACCCCGCGCACCAGGCGAGTTGTGGCACTTTGCAAACACAGAGATAGGAACAGAATGCTCCAGTGCCCCCCGTGTGCCCAGACATTAACATATATCGTAACCCAGCAGCCAAAGGCAGATTTTTGCTCTTCATCGTCTCCCACCAGGGTCTGCCCAGTTCCTTGCTGCCAGGTGATGCTTCTAGGCTGTAATGACCCTGCTGGCTCTGTTACAGATCTGCTCACACCACCATCTGCTCTTTGAAGAATGGCGTCTTCTCCTTTCTCTCCTGTGTTAATAGAGACCCGACATGTCTCAGGTGTTTCCAGTAAATCTCAGTAATTTCTGCAATGCTTCCAACTGGCTGCTTGCAGAACATACGCTCCTGGCTCTGCTGTAGGGTAATTCTCAATGTAGTTCCTTATCCCATTTCTATTCCCTTTGCAGGCCAGATCTCGGCCATTTTGGCAGCCTTTCTGGATTCTGGGCAGTGCCAAAGGAGGATTTTAAAAAAGCATTCCGGTGCCTTGTGCTCCATTTCTGCGTGCTCCTTTTCTCTCTCATCTCTACTGCTGCTGTCACAGCCCTGGCCAAGTCCCCCTGTAAACGGTCACTAGTCTGTTGTAATGGACCCAAACCTTGGATCCCACGTGCTTCCAAGCCAGCTGGTTCTGGAAGGTGCTCGTCCAGTCACTGTTTCTAGCTCTGGGCCTCTAGGCAAACTCCTGGGTGCAGCTCCTCATTCTAGCACCATCCCTTGGGATGTGGGATTCCTCAGTCCAACTGCCCGAGGCCCAGAAACCAGTGCTGAGTCCTCCCAAGCTTCCCCAGTGGCTGATGCATGTTCCCCCAGAGTCCACCTCCACGAGAGTGCTGGGGATAGTTACCTCTGCGGGGGCCACCTGGCAGGTAAATTAACTCATGCAGGGTTTGCACAGGAGTTTCTAAAACCAGGGTCACTTTATTCTCCTAGCACACGAGTTACTGATCTTTAGACGACCGGCTCTCGTTTCCGAGCCTGTGCTCACTGCTTCTGGCGAATCCCCAGGCTCAGTCCGTGTGTCCGGCAGGCAGGTCCCTCTTACCCTCAGACTCCTACAGTCCTGGTGTCAGGCGATGGCTGGTTTTGGAGAGAGCAGGAGACTGCACAAACCCTGCCCTTAGGCACCTGACTCCTCCTGACCTGCTTCAGAACCCCAGTCAGTGGGGAGAGTCCCAGTCCCATCCTCGAGGTCCAAACTCGGAGAGCTGGTTCCCTTCAGCCTGGCCACTCCCCGTGCCCAACCCACTGTCTCTGATAAGAGAACAATACAGCCAACGGCTCCTGGGTGCTGCATTACAAGGAGCTGCCCGGGCCTGTCCTTGACATCTTCAGGCAGTTACAATTATAGCCTCACAATGTAAGTCACGTTCTTCATAGAATCATAGAATCATAGAATATCAGGGTTGGAAGGGACCTCAGGAGGTCATCTAGTCCAACCCCCTGCTCAAAGCAGGACCTAATCCCAACTAAATCATCAAAGCCAGGGCTTTGTCAAGCCTGACCTTAAAAACCTCTAAGGAAGGAGATTCCACCACCTCCCTAGGTAACCCATTCCAGTGTTTCACCACCCTCCTAGTGAAAAAGTTTTTCCTAATATCCAATCTAAACCTCCCGCACTGCAACTTGAGACCATTACTCCTTGTTCTGTCATCTGGTACCACTGAGAACAGTCTAGATCCATCCTTTTTGGAACCCCCTTTCAGGTAGTTGAAAGCAGCTATCAAATCCCCCCTCACTCTTCTCTTCTGTAGACTAAACAATCCCAGTTCCCTCAGCATCTCCTCATAAGTCATGTGCTCCAGCCCTCTAATCATTTTTGTTGCCCTCCGCTGGACTCTTTCCAATTTTTCCACATCCTTCTTGTAGTGTGGGGCCCAAAACTGGACACAGTACTCCAGGTGAGGCCTCACCAATGTCGAATAGAGGGGAACGATCACGTCCCTCGATCTGCTGGCAATGCCCCTACTTATACAGCCCAAAATGCCGTTAGCCTTCTTGGCAACAAGGGCACACTGTCGACTCATATCCAGTGCTTGGTGCTTGGTGCTTCCAGTGTCGAGTCCCGATTTTACAACAGCCTTGTGCGGACACGGACCAATCTGCCCCGGGTGGGGCTTAAGGAGCTCAGTTTCTGCAGCCTATTGAAGAGGAAGCTGAGAGGTGACGTGATCATGGTGTCTAGTTACTTACGCATGGACAAGAGATCTCAGAGTGCTGGGCTTTCAGCCGTGCTGACAAAGGCATAACGAGATCCACTGGCTGGAAGTTGAATTTAGACAAATTCAACCTTGAAATAAGACTCAATTTCCTAGCAGTGAGGGTGATTAAGCACTGGATGGAACTCCTTCCCAGGGCAGGTGGTGGATTCACCATTGTTTGGAGTCTTTGGATTAGATATCTTACTCCAGCTTCTGAGAGAAATTCTATGATCTGTGTGCAGGGCGAAAGGTGTCAGGCTGTATGGTGCTGGTGGTCCCCTCTGGTCTTGAAATCTGTGAATCGACGAGTCTCCCTCTTCATCCACTTCCTTCGTGGGCTACGGGGAGAACTGCATTGCCCTCGGCTCATCACACTTGCAGCTCTGCATTAAGATAATGCCTGGAATCAAATCTCATGTTTCAGGGCTGCAGGGGTCAGGAAGGAATTTTTGCACAATTGGACAGATGTGGTTTTTTTTCCACCTTCCCCTGAAGTATCAGAGATTAGCCACAGCTGGAGACAGGACACTGGATGGGATGGACTAGTGCTTTGAGGTGGTACAGAGAATCCTTTTTCTTAAATGCCAGTTGTGGGGCTTGCCCACATGCTCAGGGTCTAATTGATCACCAGAATTGATGTCACAAAGGAATTGTTCCCCAGGTCAGATTGGCAGGGTCCTTGGAGGTTTTTCACCTTCCTCTGCAGCGTGAATTGCCTGCTTGGTTCATCTGGGCATGTCTCACCTGATCAGGCACCTCGGTTTCTCCGTTCTCTGCCTGCGGCCCACAACAGTTTAGTCTTCTGAGGACTGAAATGCTTTAGCGTAACTAAAGTCTTTGGGCCCAATGTAAGAGTATCCAGATGAAACTTAATGGCCTGTGCTGTACAGGTCAGACTAGAGGGTCTAACACCCCTTCTGGCCTTCAGCTCTATGTAACTATGAAACTTAAGACAATCAAACATCTGTCAGCATCTCCCCATTGATCTGTGTTTGCTTTCGGCTTTTGGTTTGGTATCTTGGAGCAAATGCAACTTGCTGTCCTTCCTGTATAAGGACCTCTAGACCTTCAAAAAATGCATCTGCTGAGAGTAAGAGCTGGGTAGGAAATAGTTTTCCCGTCCCATGAGAATTTTTGAGATTTCAAAATTTCCCATCCTAAATCAGAACAAAAAGTTGAAATCGCAACAATTGTCACAAATAGAAAATGACACAAACATTTTGGTCTGGGTCAGTCAAAAGGTTTCATTTTGATAATTTTACAATGTGTTTTGAAATCAGCCTTGTAAACATTTTTTAAAAATAAATTAACTTCAATTTAAAAACAAGCGAGGGGCGGGGTGTTGAGGGAAGAGGCAGCGCGGGGGCAGGGCCTCGGGGGAAGAGGTGACACGGGGATGGAGCCTCGGGGAGAAGGGACAGTGTGAGGGCAGGGGCTCGGGGAGAAGGGGCGGGGCAGGGGGGCGGGGCCGTGGTTCAGGTGCTGGTGGCCCCCATTTTTAGGGAGATTTTGCCGCTCCTGGATGGTGCTTTTCTCATGGCAATGACTACAATTCGCAGCCATGGAATTGCTCTTGCCAATTAATAAAACTATCACTGGGCGGTCTCGCTCACACACGCACACATACGGTCTCTCTGGGTCTCCTTTCCCACCACGGATTTCAATGGCGGCGAGGGATCCATCACTGAGACAACAGGCAGCCCCTCTAGAGACCTAGCACATGATCGTCTGTTGCCTGACACATTGCATCAGTATTTACACCAACACACAGTCTGAGTGGTGGCATTTTACATCCACTTTAAACAGGTGTAAAGGAAACACCGGGTGCTGGCTGTAGTAACCAGCACAGATCTGGGAGGGAGGAGCACAGGTTGCAGGAAGGGTTTGGAGGAGGGCCCAGGAAGTCGGTCTGTGTGCACATGGCTGGAATGTCAGCCCCAGCTGCAGCACCTCTGTACATAGTTCTCTTGATAAAGAGCCAGTTTAGTTTTACCAGCATGGAGTCTTTCATGTTATTACCCAGAATGCAGTACATGAAACGCGGCCAGAAGGGGGATCAGGCTTTGTGCAGTGTTTGTAGGCACTGAGGCAGTTCCAGAGCATTGGGTCTGTGTAGGCTACAGAGCCGTGTTTCTGAAATACCGTGGGGGAGAAACGCTGTCGGCCGAGTCCTGCCATGGGGCTCAGCCCCTATTGCTGAGCATCTGCACCAATGAGAAATGCTCCCTGGGGGCAGATCTAGCTCTGGTCAGCGCAGACAGCTCTCCATGGTGCCTGCTGCTCAAGTGTTCCGCATCGTCTGCTGCAATGTGACCCCCCACAGGTTGCTCCCCACAGAGTAGCAAGCCCGTTTTTTTGTGCTGCATTCCCTGTTTCCTAGAGGCCTCCTTTCCTCCATGCCAGAGAGGAACTTTGGCCCACATGGCACCCGGCCTCTGCCTGTCATTGCACTGGATTCCTCGGAGCTGTCGGCCACAGCCTGTCTGCTTCGTGTCCTGTCATGCCACTGCTGCTCCTGCTGCCTTGGGCCGCCCCTGGCACTGTAAAGCCGTGAGGGTGCTGTAAGGGTGAGCCAGAGGGCAGGTTCCTGCTTGTGCCCCTCACCCAGGCTCCTAGACTGGCTCTGACTGAGTCAATGAGAGTTATTCAGACCCTGCGAGGGAGCTGGGGCACCAGCTGTGATTCCTCCTGGCAGTGGGGTTTAGTGGTAAGGTTTCCCTGTGGCATATTATAAATCTGGAGGCCCATGTGCTCCAACAGTCTCTGCTGGGGTAAGCTGCACTGATCTGGAGCCTTGCTACATTCCCAGCTCTGGCCTTGGGAAAGGCCTGTAGAGCGGAATAGGGACGAAATCAACCGGGCTCTATAGAAACGTGAAGGGCTTCTATTAAATTCACTCTCCAGCCCTAGGGAAAGTCCTCAGCAGTGAGATCCTTTGCACAGGGCTGTTTTTAAAGCCATCTTCAGGGATCGTCTGGCAGGGATAGAATCCCGTTAATTCTGTCGGATGGTTCCCATCCTCTGTGGAGCCTACGACACTTTCCCCCTCACTCTCCCCCGTGCACACGGGCAGATACAGAGGGTGTGTTTGTGGAGGGGAGTTAAGGAAGCCCGGCCCATGAGCTGGCCTCCTGAAGGGGCTACAGTCCCATGGACAGCGTTCTAGTCCTGTTGTGGAGTCCCATGATGCATTGCAGCAGCTCAGCCATACGTGTGTTATCAGCTATGTACCCATCAGGGAGCCCAGACCGTAGGGGAGAACGGGGGAGGGTATGAACTATAACTCCCAGGGGGCACCATGGCTTCTCAGGCGGATGCAGAGATCAGCCTTGACGAGACATGAAACATTTTGTTTCAATTGTCACAACACAACGTTTCAACCCAAATCGTGAAAAAAATTGTCTCCGTAAAAAATTCCAATGAAAGTTCATTTCCTGACGGGAAAAGGTTTAATTTGAAATTTGTAGTCAACCGGCCCGATTTCATCTCAGCCACTGCAAATCCCTTTGTAACCGTCCTTCGAGTGCCCAACGCAACACAACGGGTGTCACATCACGCAAAGGCAGCTTCCTTTCTAGTAGGAGCTGGGGCAGCTCCTGGGGGTGAACGCACACACGGCAATGTTGATCTTATGAGGGCACTTCCTCTGCTGATGCGAATGGAGAACCTTTTCCGCACCCATAGTGACTTGCTGAGCCTGCCTTCTATTTCCAAGGAGGATGAAGAGAATTTCCCCAGCAAAACAAGTACTTGTTTGTTCACAAATATCCCGACAACTTTGTATGTTGCAAAAGGAAACAGGGCGAGAGGGGAGGGAACTTGAAAAGCAAATGAACTTATGTTTTATGCTTTTTAAGGATGTCTAACAGAGTACAAAAGTTCATCTTTAATGGGAGGGCAACCCAGAATGCTGAGAGCTGTGCTCTGACACACATATCGAGCTCAAATGCCTTTGAAGTATCTTCTGATTTTTCATTCTGCCTGAAGTAACATTAGATTTCTGCAGCAGATGGGGAATAGTCCCTCGTTACGTGGCTCTCTTCTCCAGCGCTGACTTCGAGATAAGGCAGCCCGCCTCGTCTGCACACTTTAGAAGAACTCTTAGACAGACTTGTGGTCTTCAGGGGCCTGAGTCTGTCGTTTGCATATTTTTTTTCTGTTTCGCTTTAAAATTACTCTTGAGGAGTCCAACATGTTGTGAGCATCTTCAAAGGAGAAGGGGGGGGGAGTTTGTCTGTGGAGCAAAAGGTGAATCATTTGAATTCGTTTGAAAACAACTTGGCTTGCGTTTGCGGGAAGAACTGGAGGAGGAATGAGACAGAAAGGCCTCCCCGTGACCTCCCTCAAACAAACCAGCTTTGAAGAAGTCATTGAAATGCTTTGTGTGCAAACTTTGTAACTGCAAACCCCACCTGGAGCAGAGCTCCCCCACCTCTCGGGAGACCGGGAGGCTCCCTGAAGGGCCTGCGGAGAGAGGAAAGCTGAAATTAACGAGAGGGGCAGCACGCAGCGGAGATCAAGGGGATCTGAGAGGCTGGCAGATTCGGTTAGCAGCACTGGTGGGCATGTGGCAGGCTGCCTGCAAGGAGGGGACCCCGGCTCACAACAGGGGACTCCTGGCTGAGAAGGGCTGACAAGGGCAAGTGGAAGAGCCGATAACCCAGAGACTGACCCTTTGTTCGCAGCTTCCTTCCCTCCATCTTGGGAACTTTATCGGCCTCGTCACCCCCAGCACAGGCAAGTAAGTGGCACTGACCTCCTCGCTGCACAGGGGCAGGGAAGGGAAGTGGCCTGCCCAGGACCTGGCGTTGTGTGTGGCAGAGCCGAGGAGAGAATGCAGCTCTCCCAGCTCTCAGGTGTGGCACAGCCCAGTAACTCCATCCATCCTCTCCCAAGGACCCTGACACTCTCCAGACGGCCCCCCTGCGATTTCAGCAACCTCCCATCTGCTGCCTCCTGCCTACAGGACAAAGCGTCACCCTCCCTCTGGAGGCCATGGTTCTTTGGCTGCTGCATGCACTTGGTCTCACCTGAACATTGGCCCTGCCACACAGACCTGCCAGGTCCTGCGCCTGGGCCACCCAGGAGAGGTGCTTCCTCCCTGCACACCTGGCGTGGCAGCATGGGAGCAGCGACTAGAACCCAGTGGGGACCGTGAGTCCAACAGCAGGAGGTCCCCAGGGAAGTACAAACTGAGCGAAGTGGAGCTTTTCTGAGAGGGGCCTGCACATTTCTGGGGCAAGGTCAGATCCCAGGCTGGGAATCCTGATTCCTCTTGGGGCATTTGCTTGTCCTGAGGCTCCATTCAGATTGAAGCTGACGGGTTCAGCATGAGGAGGAACGGAGCCCAGCGGTGCGCTCTGTCACCAGGAAGGCTGGTGTGTAACATTGCAAATTAACTGCAGTAATTGAAGTTGTGCAAACATAATTTATCCTGGTAGGATTCACGGCTGCTGCAGACTGCCCTGGATTTGAGCTTTGATGTTTTCCCTGTTGGCCAGATGTGGAACATTTATTCTTTATACTCCCACTTAAAGCCACTCCTTTCCAGACAACTTTGCATTATTTTTTCAGACTGCATGAAAGTTTCCCTGCAATTTGCTGTGCCTGGGTCATTGATCTCCTTAGACCTTGACTAGTGAGCTCTGAAGCGATTAGCTCTGCCTGTCAGCATACTGCCCAGATCCAGGGAAACAAACTCAGCACAAGCCAAGGATAAGCCTGACTCACTTCTGGCTGTCCCCCGGCCTGCTGGACTTGGGCTGGAGCATGCAGAATGAGGTTACACAGCGTACAAGGCTATAAACTCGGGATTCACAGCTGCCCACCCCAGAGAGGAAGAATGGTCCAGTGGTTAGGGCAGCAGCCTGCGAATTGGGAGAGTTGGATTCAATTCCCTGTGGGACCTTAGGAAGTTACTTTGGCCTGGATCCACAAAGGGACAGAGGTGTCTATGTATGGACTCTGCTGAACAGCACAAGGTGGAAGACGGATCCTGGGGAAAGGCTGCAGATTATGTGATGCACAATTGTTCATCACCAACAATGGACTCCTGTACTCAAGTTTCATCTCAGCCAGCAGAGGGCAGCATCCCAGTACCTGTATTTCCCCTCCAAGGTGCAGCCAGCGCATCCACCCTAGGCTCCCAGCTCTTCAGCCATCACCTCTCTTGGGTGGAGAGACCTGGCAATCCCCATCCTGACTAGGGTGTTTCCAGGCTGCACAGTGCCCTGACTGTACGGTGACCTCCCCGGCAAAAGACAGTCTGCCTCAGCCGGCCTGCTTCACTTCTCTCCTCAGGGACAGTGCACGGTGTCATTTCTCACCATTCAGTTAGCACACAGCTCATGTAAGCAAGCACATGTATTCGTAAGGTGAAAGCATTACAGAGAAAACACGTCAAAGCAATAAAAGACATGCAGCTAATAAGCTATTCGGAGATCACCCCAACTCCAGCCAGGGCTCTGGCCAGTGAACAGCCCTTCAAGCCCCACCCAGGGTTTTTTCTGTGGTCACAAGTTCATAACAGCTTTGGCTCAGCAGGTGCCCCCTCAGTCGTATGGGGCCTCAGCAGCCCAGTCCTGCCAACTCTTCTCTAAGGATTGGTGCTTCCCTTGGACCAGAGGGCCTGTCTGTTTGCTGGAGCAGAAAGCAGGCCCTGAGTCAGTGTAAGCTCAATCTATGTACCCAAAAGTCCTTTCTTTGTCTGCTGGGCTCTGGAGAATCCAGTTTGAACCAGTAGAGGTGAGCGTCTGCAGGTGTTGGTACTTCGCTGGAGGTGTTACAATCTGAGTGAATTTGCCCAAGTAACCCTGACGTTCCCAGTCCTGGAGGAACTGTAGCTACTCGTGGAGATACATACAGTCCCTGGCCCACAAGGGTATGTCAACCCGTCATTGAAAACAATGGCCTCCAAAGAAAGGAAACTGAATTCAGTAAGGCTTGTGTAGGATATTGCAGGCAATTGCCATACTGGCAGGCAGTTCCCCGTGTGCCCAGAGCCTCTCCCAGCTGCTGGAGTGGCTGAGAACTCCACCAGGTCCCAGACTAGTGCAGATCATGCTCACTGCAGCCGGTCGGAAAATGCTGATTCATCAGAAGCTAAACTTTTTGCGGGGACATCCCCAGAGTCAGTGAAGCTTTCGTCGGGAAGGTTTCTCAGGCTAAGGTTGTGTCACGGAGTGTGGGGGAGTCAGGGCCCTGCACCCCCGGCTTCCTGTGATTCACCATGACTCTCAGCCAGCCAGTAAAACAGAAGGTTTATTGAGATGACAGGAACACAGTCCAAAACAGGTCTTGCCGGTACAGACAACAGGACCCCCTTTAGTTAGGTCCATCTGGAGGCCCCAGGGAGGCCACAGCCCCGTTGGGAAGCCCAAGCCCCATCAGGGCTCCCCTCTCCATTCTCCAGCCAGCTCCAAAACTGAAACTCCCTCCAGGCGACTCCTTTCTGCCCTTCCCCCGGCTCCTCCCCCAGCCTTTGTGTCCTTTGTCCAGGTTCCAGGTCAGAGGTGTTACCTGGCCTCCAACCCCCTCCTGGGTTCTCATGTTACATGCTCAGGTCTCTTCCCTTCCCCAGTGCAGGCAGTCCCAGCCAAGCTCCCCTGCAGCCTTCCCCGGTCAATGCTCCCCCTGCAGTATTCAAAGAACACATCAAGAACAGTCCCACTTTGTCACAGGTTGGAATTTCTAGTCGTAACCAGAGACAGCCCAGCCTACCTTAGAATGGCCAATAGCCCAGAGTTTAGGGCACTCCTCTAGGACGTACGTGACCCAGGGTCAAGTCTCTGGTCTGACTCTGGCAGAGCAGAGACTTGAACCTGGGTCTCCTACATTGCAGGAGAATACCCAGACCAGCAGCTATTGGCCTTCCTGTGGGGGGCTGGGCTCTCGTAATCCCTCTCACCCCCCTCTCCTCCATGCAAAAAAACTTCAAAGAGTCTCCGTTTCGTCCCAATGCAAAATGGGAACATTTGTGACATCCTGGAAAGTTTCATGGGCTGGGAAACCTGTTTGCTGCCCAGCTCGATTCGTGACCCGGGTGAGCCCAAGGGACATCAGTGGCCAGATGCTCCTGGATTGAACAGACACTACAGCCTCACTCACTGCCCTACAGATGGGATCATGGGCCATCCCTGCAGCTCCAGACATGGTTTCCTGGGAGAGGCCCCCTTCTGCTTGTGTAAGAATAGCCTGTCCCTCCCCACAGGCTTCAATCAGCCCAGCTAGGCGGGGTGGGACCACGTGAAGTGTGTATCAGGAAGGCTATGGGAACAGGCATCTTTATTAGAAACACAGCTGGGGGAAGAGCTGATCATCAAGTGGGTGTGTTTCCAGTGGCGTCCCACGGGGATCAGTGCTTGGCCCTGCGCCATTCAACGTTTTGCTCAATGACCTGGAAGAAAACATAAAATCATCACTGATAAAGTTTGCAGATGACATAACAATTGGGGGCGTGGCAACTAACAAAGAGGACAGGTCACTGGTACAGAGTGTGACCAGGTGCACCAGGCCCTTGGAAGCCTCCTGCTGGAGGCCTCATGGTCCTACCACACCCTGCCCCAGGAGAGGAGGAGTGAAGGTGGTTCCTTTGGGCCTGCCTAGAAAGGCTACAGGGAAGCAACCAATCCGAGCCCGACAGGCTCAGATAAAAGGTGCTGCAGGGGCTGAGCAGGGCAGTCCCTGGCTGGGGCTGGAGTGGGAGGATGGGGGCTCTGCTCTGGCCTGGCCAGCTTGATGTGCTGCATTAGCTAAATCTGGGAGTGAGAGGCGCTGAGCGCTCTAGCCCTAAGGTAATGGACAGAGGGGAAGAGGCCAGGGAATAGCAGCAGCAGCTGAGTAAAGGAAGCAGCATGTGGCTGCTATTTATAGGGTCCCTGGTCTGGAACCTGGAGTAGTTGGTGGGCCCGGGTGCTGGGGAAGTGGGCTAAGTCCTGAGAAGGGGATGAGGCTTGTTTAGAAGGCCAAGCAAAGGGCAGAATTTCAAAGGCTCAGGGATGGGGCTAAAGACCCTGGTAAGGGCAGACAGATCATTTGGTGAACTGGACTGAGAGATGACGTAGCTGGAGAGCTGGGGCAGTGAGAACAGGTGAAGCCAGAGTCTCTCCAGGGAGAAAGCCCGAGGGGGGCGGGGGAGGGAAGTGCTCTTTAATAGGGCAAGGAAGGACTGAAAGCTAGCCCCGAAGGGGCTGAGAACTGAGCCCAGAGACAGGGCTGAAGACACTAACGAGAGCACAGCCATCGTCCTTGTCGGGCCTTTCTTACCACAGAAAGGGTTTGTCCATTTTAAACTGGGTGCCTTGGCAGGAGGCTGAGCCACTGAAGACACACCAAGTGAGGCCAACAACCTACAGGGGGCGCCAGGAGCAGAAAAGATTGCAGCACCACACCTGGCCAACAGGAGGTACTGACGAGAGGCGAGTGCCCTGTCACACAGAGCGATCTGGATCGCTGGTAAACTGGTTGCATACAAAAAATATGTGTTTTAATCTGGCTAAATGTGTACGTCTCAGAATAAAGAACACAGGCTGCACTTACAGGATGGGGGACTCTATCCTGGGCAGCAGCGACAATGAAAATGATTCGGGAGTCGTGGTGGCTAATCAGCTGAACATGAGCTCTCAATGTGATGGTGTGGCCAATAGGGCTAATGCGATTCTGGGATGCATAAAAGGGGGACTCTTAAGTGGAACAGAGAGTTTATTTTACCCCTGAATTTGGCAGTTCTGGTGCCCATGATTCAAGAAGGATGTTAATAAATTGGAGAGGGTTCAGAGAAGAGCCACGAGAATGATTAAAGGATTAGAAAACCTGCCTGATAGTGACAGACTCAAGGAACTCCATCTACTTAGCTTAACAAAGAGAAGGTGAAGGGGTGACTTGATCATAGTCTAGGTGCACATTTTTAACACTGAGGGTAATTAACCATTGGAACAACATACCAAGGTTCACAGTGGATTCTCCATCACTGACCATTTCTAAATCCAGAGGGGCTGTTTTTCTGAAAGCTCTGCTCCAGGAATGATTCTGGGGCAGGTCTCTGGCCTGTGAGCTCCAACAGGAGATCCGACAGGATGATCACAATGGTCCTTTCTGGTCTTGGAATCTATGACTCCATGATTCTTGGCCTTGGTCACCGCTGTCCTGCACAGTCACCGAGACAGGCCCCAGGAGCTCCCAGCTGCTCCTGCTCCAAGCTGTGACCAGGGGTCACTGATAAACCCTGGCTGCCTCCGCATAGCAACTGGGGCTGTGCATGGAGCCATGGGGCAGCAGCTGCGAGTGGCTGGACTGTGGGAATGAGTCTCTGACAATTGGCCTGAGCTCTCTGCACTATGGCCTCAGTGTCCCCCCAGGGCTCTTTGAATTCAGCAAGCGAGGGGCATTGGCAGGAGCCAGGCAGCTCACCAGCCCAGCCTCTGGGCCTCCTGACGCTGTGTGTGACTCTGCTCAGGGGCCTTATGGGGACCGGCGGGTCTGGGGGAGGAGTGGGCAGGGGTCGCTTGCTGGAGGATTCTCTGCAACTTGAAGTCTTTAAATCATGATTTGGGGATTTCAACAGCTGAGTCAAGGGAGAGAATTATTCCAGGAGTGGATGGGTCAGCTTTTGTGGCCTGCATCATGCGGGAGGTCAGACTAGATGATCATAATGGTCCCTTCTGACCTTAAAGTCTATGAGTCTATGAGCACCTACAGACCCGGATGTGGATTTCACCTTGACTCTGGAGGTGGGACAGTCCCCGCTGACCGAGCTCTGCTAGTCTCACAGGCTGCACCTCCCCGTGGTAACCAGGGCTCATCACTCTGAACGGGGCCCTGTCTCTGCGAACAGCTGCCTTTCCAAGGCCGTCTTTGGCGTTACGTGGGGGTGGGTACATAGGAGTGTGTGCGCGGCGGGAGAGTTAGTGTCTGGTTGTGTGTGAGTGTGGGGTGGGCAGAAGGGTGTGTGCACCAGCCTGTGTATGCGCAGGGGTGCTGCTGTGGCTGTGGGCGTGTTGATGTCTGACTAGCTCTGGCTGAGTGTGCGTGTGTGCGTGTGTGTGTATGTGCGTGTGTGTGTGTGTTCCTGCAGTGCTGTCACTCCATGCCCCGTCTCCTCCCACTCGCGCTGGATCCATGAAGCGTTTAGCCCTTGAAAGCTCCGTGTTATGGCCCTGCACCGAGCGGTGTCTCTAGAACCTCCCTGCTCTCCGCAGGCTAGTCCGTGAGCTGAGCTGCCGGAGCGTCCCTAAGCGGCTGAGAGCTGCGATTGTGACACGGTGATTGGTGCTGTTAGCGGGTGGAAGAGGACAGCGAGATTAACTGGGGACTGGCCCAGCTTGCTCGGAAATGACACATTTTGGATGGGCTGTCAGGCTCCGCAATGGACTCGTTCTATTATTCCTCCCCTTGCTAGGCCTTCTCCAGTGACTGCTCTGCCAGGCCGGGTAATGGCAGAGCTGCCAATCCGGAGGAGATTAAATAAGAGCCGTTGTGAGTGGTCATTTCACTGGGGATTCAGAACATGCAATTTGTAGCTGGCTGATTGGCACAGCGGAGAAGGGGGCTGTCGAGGAGGGGAGGAAGCAGTGGGGAAGGGCGGTTGCCCCTGAACGGGGAGAGGGTGTTAGGAGACAGACCAGGGGGCTTTCTCATAGAGGGCTCAGTGAAGAGCATGGACACCGGGTACGAGGGCTACGCGTGGGAGGCAGCCAGGCATCGCTGTCCGGGGGGAAGCGACGAGGGGCGCATACGCCTGGACAGCGGAACACGCCGGGGTGTGTGTGTGTGTGTTGAGCTAACGCTGGATGACACTGGGCTGTGTGGGGCAAAGGTTTGATCCGGGGCAGCACGGGGTGGCGGGAGGCACAGGAGTGCGGCTGTCAAGTGCTGAGTAGGCTGGGGAGGTGGGGGAGGGGATCCTGTGCTGTGGATGGTGTGGGGCCCGATCCTGCACAGCCAAGCGTTACTATCATGATTCTGTATTATTATCATGGTCGTGCATAGGAGCCTGCCGTGGACCTGGCCCCCGTTGTGCCAGGCGCTGTATAAACCCAGAACGAGGAGAGAGCTGAGAACCGAAGTGTGGAGGAGAGACAGCAGATGGATACAGACACAGGCGAAGGAGCATATGGAAACCATTAGCTAGGTCTTAGCAGAGCATGGGGTGGAGGCCTGATCCGGCATTGCAGAGCGTGGGGTAAGGTGCGATCCTGTCATTATCAAGAGCACTTGGGGGGGGGGGCAGGGAGACATCTGCACTGCAGCATTACTGGGGGGGGAGGGGGCTGATCCTGCCTGATTGGGCACAGGGGAGCACAGGGGAGCACATTGGAACTACTTCCCCAGGGCATGGGGGATTCTCCGTCCATGACTGAGACTGGATGTATCTCCGCCCTGGCTCAGCCAGCAGCTCTCAGGGAGTGTCTCTGGCTTGTGTAATGTGGGAGATCAGACAGAATGGTGGTGATGGTCCATTCTGGCCTTAAAATCTATGAATAAATCCTGCATGGAGGGGCCCAATCCTGCATCGCTGAGACCATGGGGAGGTGCCTGAACCTGCATGGCCTAGAATGTGGGGATGGGCCCAATCCTACACCACAGAGATGGCAGCGAGGGACCCGATCCTACATCGCCAGGAGAGCTGCTCTGTGGCTGCCAAGTTCTTCCTTGAGGAGCAGCATGGTGAGATCTCAGAGGTTTGGGGGGGGGGGGCGGAGGGGGGACAACACAGAACTAACTGCCTCTTCCAACTTGAGCCCAAGTCTCCTCTGACAGGCCTCAGTGCTTTTACCTGCCCACCTGCATGTCAGGGAGCCGGAGTGTGAGGGGCTGGGGAATGCAGAGGGTTAGACCCAACACTTGGCCTTACTTGTGCTTCATTTGCACTTACAAGGGCGTGCACACCCCGACTGTCCCCCCTGCACCATCCTCCCCATGCCCACACACTTCCTGCTACAGGGGCCCTGCAGGATCTAGGCTGACAGGGACCATCACCTTGGTCCTTGGGTGCAGCTTCCAGGAGTGGGGTTTTGGCTGGACATGCTGCTGGCAGGAGGAGGGGGTGGCCATGATTCCACTGGGCGATGTCTCAAAGCACTTTCCGTCCTGCAGATGAAGGAAGCGGGATAGGTGCAAGGGAGTTATTGCTGTTACTGCTCTATGCCCAAAAAGCCCCAATCCCACAATTGAGGAAGAGAGCCATGGGGGTTAAAAAAAACAACACCCTGGTTTAGTGGGGAAGTGAAGACAGCTATAAAAATTAAAATATGCAATAAATGGAGGAAGTAGGAAATATATAGTAATGAATATAAGTCAGAAGATAGGAATTGTAGAACATTAATAAGGGAAGCAAAGGGACACAAGGAGAAATCTATGGCCAAGCAGAGTTAAGGACAATAAGGAGTTTTAAAAAATATATTATGAACAAAAATCCTGGCAACGGAACTGGTCCATTACTAGATGGAAAGGGTAGAATTTTCAATACTTATCAATAATAATGCAGGAAAGGCAGAAGTGTTCAATAAGTGTTTCTGTTCTGTATTTAGGGGAAAAAACAGATGACATAGTCTCATCATATGGTGATGATAGCACTCCTTACATTCCACTAGTGTCTCTGGAGGATGTTAAACAGCAGCTACTAAAGTTAGACATTGTAAAATCAGCAGATCCAGATAACTTGCATCCAAGAGTTTTAAAAGAGTTGTCTGATGAGCTCGTTGGACTGGTAATGTTCAATAAATCTTGGCGCACTGGAGAAGTTCCAGAAGATGGCAAGAAAGCTAATGTTGTGCCAATTTTTAAAAAGGGTAAATGGGATGACCTGGGTAATTATAGGCCTGTCGGGCTGACATTGATCCTGGGCAAGAGAATGGAATGGCTGGTATGGGAATCAATTTAATAAAGACCTAAAGGAGAGTAATATAATTAATGCAAATAACCTGGGTTTATGGAAAATTGATCCTATCAAACTAACTCGATACAGGTCTGTCGCATCTTAGGCGCATTTAACATGTGCGATTTCAGCTTTACGCGGTCGGCAAAAACAAGAAAAAAACAAAAAAAAAGAGAAAAATAACAATTTAAATACTGTTTCTGTAGGGCGGGCGATTCCGCCCGTCATTACACTCAATGTAATTTTGACTATACACGGTTTTCGCTTTAGGCGCTGACTGCGGAACGTAACCCCAGCGTAAGATGAGACAGATCTGTAGCTTTTTTTGATGAGATTACAAATTTGGTTGATAAAGGTAATAGCGTTGATGTAATATACTTAGACTTCTGTAAGATGTTTGACTTGATCCCACACAATATTTTGATTAAAAAAATAGAATGATATAAAATTAACATGGCCCACATTAAATGGATTAAAGACTGGCTAACTGATAGCTCTCAAAATGTAACTGGGATCATCATCGAGCAGGTCTGTTTCCAGTGGGGTCTCGGTTTTTGGCCCTGCACTATTTAACATTTTTATCAATGACCTCGAAGAAAACATAAAATCATCACTGATAAAGTTTGCCGATGACTGTCAAGCTGTCTGGAGTGACTCACAAACGTGGGTGCCAACCTCAGGGCAGACTTTGGGACAGGCCTGTGGCCGGTGTTATACAGGAGACCTGACTAGATGATCCCAGTGGTCCCTTCTGGCCTTGGAACCGATGAAATGCGGAGAGGTGCTGAGCACCTGCAATGGACCAGTGAGTCATGGCTTTGCTGGTTCTTTACTATGAATGGAGGGGAAGGTGCTGTGCAGAGATCTGTTCCCGGAGAATTGCTGGGGAGCCCTGTGGGATCTTTGATCTGAGAGTCGAGGGAGCTGGGGGGGCTGACTGAGCCTGGAGGGGCCCCAATGGGTCCAGGAGAGCCCAAGACCAAGTGAGACTTGGCCAAGGGATGCTGAGCCGGACAGGGAGGGAGCAGTGACTCGTTTGGCATCTACAGAGGCTCCAGGCCTTACGTGGGCCATTGCCAGCCCCAGGGGGACTTTGGACAAATGAGGAAAATGACAGACTAGAAGGAAATTAACAGAGCAGAAAATGCCAAATGATGTAGAAATAATTCCCTAGTTTAAGGGAAGCTTGTTGACTGTTTAATTTCAGAGCACAACTGTTTTCCTGTTGCTAAATTACAATATCAAAGTGAGGGGCCCAGCGGGACCCTGTGGGCCAATGGGAAATTGACATGCAAAATACGGGGCTTTCCCACACATAATGAAGCCATTGACGAGGTGAGTAGAAGCCAGCATCCCCACGCCCCACTGGGATGCCCCATGTGGGAGGGGCGGAGGGGAACAGGGCAGGGCCAGGATTCTGGCTGTGCCTGGGCAGATAATTAGACAAATAAAACTATGAAAAGTTGCCAAGTCATCAGCCTGCCCTGAATGGGGGCCAGGAGCAGTGTCATGCCTGCGGCTGGGTGGGACGAGACTCTGGGCCTGGGTGAGAGCACAGTGCTAGCAGGAACCACTGGGGAGAGATGCCCGGTGTGGGGTTTATGGAAGTTGGGGCAGGAGGGACAGAACAAGCAGAGAACACGGTCACACAAGAGCCTGCACAATGAGATGCCCGGGGGAGCCACCGGGGCGGCCGTGTGGTGTGGGGAGAGGAGCTGGGCTGGGGTCAGGCTGGTTTAGGAGGTGGGATCAAAGGGCCAACGGCTCTGCCGGAGCGGCACTGCACCTCCCTTGTGCTGAGGGACCTGGGCACGGCCATCCGGGGAACGACACCCCCAGGTAGTCCCATTAAAAGCCCATTTCTAGCCCTCCGGGCTGCAGAGAAAAGCTTGACGTGTGGGGCAATCAGACACTGGACGGAATGGAAACCCCGCCCTCCCCACAGCTGACCCGTTGGAACCCGCCTCCTGATTTGTGGGTGCAGGGCTTGGCCGTCTGGGGGTGACGCCGTGCTGACAAGAGCACAGACGTGGCAGGCAAGCCCGCAGGGTTGGCAGCAGACGAGGACTGCAGGCAGCTGGCTGGTTATCTGGGGTAAGGTGCTAAGGTAGCAGGATCAGGGTAGCTTCCTCCGGGCCCTCTAGACGGAAAGGGAGCCCGTGGAGAAAGCAGCATGGAGGGGACTGGGAGGAGGGCTGAGGAGATGCTGAGGAGCTGGCAGAGGCTTTCCCTGGCTGTTTTACAAGGCATTCGTGAGTGCTCCGGGGCACCCCAGTCACTGCCCCCATCTGGGAGGGGAGGGGCTGAGTCAGGGAATCAAGGAGTGGGGCCCTTCACCTGGCTCTGCCCAGCAACCTCTGCATCAGCTGCCACCTTCCACTGGCCAAGAGACGGGCAGACGGGCTCAGACAAAGTTGGCGTCTGGTGCCCGTTTCATCCTTGGCACCGCTGGGTGCTACAGTCTCCCCCAGCAGGGCTTGACAGACAGGCAGGGAGGTGCTGAGAAACGGGGACCCTGCTCTGATGGTAGCATCCCACGGGGCCATGGGGAGGCCCAGGGGGGATCAGAGCCTGGATCTGAGCGGGCACAAGACTCTATCAGCTGATTACATTGAGCTGATCGCTGGGATATTTGAGCACCATGACGGGAGTAATGGGGTGCTCCCAATGAAGACGGAGGTGAACGGGAGTAGCAGCGGGAGCCTCCAGTCTGGAGACGTGAGTCTGCAGAGCTCGCCCAGCAGCTGCCTGAGCTCCGCCTGACTCGACCCTCAGCTGTGGCCAGGCGAGAGCTGTGAGGGGCGGCGAAGCTGCTTGGGGGAGCAGAGGCCACTGCAGGGTTTCTTTTAAAAATCCTCCCCAACCGTTTGCACCTGGACCCCTGCGTTTCAGCCGCCCCATCCAGAGCAACCTCCCCAAATGCAGGGATGGAGCAGGTGAATTAGTGACACTGGAGCTGCCCATGTCACTTCAAACCTCCCCAGAGCAGCATCAAAGCTATCCTGTGTCCTGTCCCTGGGCCTCTGAAACCTGCCCTTCCCCCAGGGCCCTGCTCTGAGCCGGGGCGCTGTGCTGCGCACTGGGGCCAGGCTGACACGGAGACACGGGGGCAGGACACTCCCTTCGATGTCAGAAATCAAACAGGAAATCCCCGAGGAGCCCCCGGAGAGAGAAGGCAGCTTTTCCCTGACAGAAGAAAAGAACTTTCCAAGGTGTCCTTTAGGCTTCACAGCACACAACGAGATTGAGCTGCGCTCGGCCCCCCAGAGAAAATCACCAGTCTGTATTTTTTCTTTCCTTACACATAAATGGGCAGGAGCTACCCACTCACTCTTCTCCAGGAGAGCCAGAGGAGCCTTCACAAGCCTAGTCCTTGGAAAATCCTCCAGCACAGGGGGAGACGTGAACTGGAGCCAATGCAGAGTAGTGTCAAATGCAACACAAGGCCACACATGCCACACAGCAATGAGCAACACAGGGCACTGCAGTGCAACACAGTGCCATGCCACCCAGCACACGCAGTGCCATGCAGTGCAACACAGCACCACTCAGTGCAACACAGTGCCATGCAGTGCAACACATAGGGTGACCAGACAGCAAGTGTGAAAAATCGGGACAGGGGGTGGGGGGTAATAGGAACCTATATANTCAGTGCAACACAGTGCCATGCAGTGCAACACAGCACCATGCCTCCCAGCACATGCAGTGCCATGCAGTGCAACATAGCGCCATGCTTCCCGGCACACGCAGTGCAACGCAGCAAGCTCAGCACTATGCAGTACAACACAGCACTAGGCCACCCAGCACCTTCACTGCAACACAGCACCATGCAGTGCAACTCAGCGCCATGCCACCCAGCACATGCCATGCAGCACATAAAGCTCAGCACCATGCAGTGAAACACAGAATCATGCAGTGCAACACAGCAAGCCCAGCATCATGCAGTGCAACACAGCAAGACCAGCATCATGCAGTGCAACACAGCACCATGCTACCCAGCAAATGCAGTGCCATGCAGTGCAACACAGCACCGTGCAACACAGCAAGTACAGTGCCATGCAGTGAAACACAGCACCGTGCAACACAGCAAGTGCAGTGCCATGCAGGGAAACTCAGCAAGCTCAGCATTATGCAAACAGCACCAGGCCACCCAGCACTTGCAGTGCAACACAGCAAGCTCAGCGTCATACAGTGAAACACTGCGCCATGCTACCCAGCAAATGCAGTGCCATGCAGTGCAGCACAGCATTATGCCACCCATAGAGTACTCATAGGGGACTTGGAGCTAGGGTTAGGGTTGGTATGGGTAGGGCGCCCCACTAATTGGGTATTTTTGGGTGGTTGACAGCAAGAAATGATTTAATTCTTGCAACCGAGCAGCAGAGGCGTCTGAACAGTGCAGGAGACTCTCCGAGTCCGGTCAATTGCACCACAACTCGTTTTGAATTCCTGGGCCAAGGCTGAGCTTCCCACTCGTAGCAGAGTGCAGACTAGCAGCACTGCATCATGGGTGACTCCCTCACATCACAGCCAGGTCATGGGCAGCCAGGCCCAGTAGTCAGAGCCAGAGGCCGGTCACGAGACAGGAGTCGGCTGGGTCAGGCTACGGGGGGTAAGAGACAGGAGACGAACTGGAGGTCAGAGGCCGGGAGTGGCGCCGGGTTGGAATGCCAGGAGAGCGAGCCGGGGAAGCAGGAGCGGGTGGTACAAGGCCCACAGCCCAGAGCAGGGTGCGGCCTAGTTGTTTGAACACTTTCCTGCTCCTGCTGAAGTAGGGCCAGTCAGTCGCTCTGGGACTCTGGACAGAAGCTCACACTGGCTGGGCTTCACGGGTAAGCTAGCGCCAGCAGACTGCCAAGCGGAGGGTTGGAGCGGGGCTGCTCCCGTGACCAGGCCTAGGTTTGAGACCCGGGCATTGTGACACCCCTCCCTGCTGTGCAGCTCTGCGTTCTGGGCACCAATATTTCGGTGTCTGTCCCGCGTCCCGACTGATCTTTGGTCGGGATGCATTTTGTCCCGATATCCGCCGGCAGCACTGTGGTTTTTTGGGGTTTTTTTCCCCTCAGGCGGGGCAGGACTTGCTCAGCTTCCCCCCCCCCCCCTCCTTCTTCCCCTCAGCCGGGGCAGGACTCGCTCGGCTTTTTTTTTTTTTTCCTCAGCCCCCCCCATGTGTCCCGATATTTTCTTCCCATCATCTGGTCACCCTACTTGGGACTGGGCCCAACACGTCATCGATCCCAATTATGCACCAGTTCCTTCCAGCCATGGGCTAAGGGGAGAGGTCCATGCTGACCCGATAAGATGAATCGGCAGCATCTGAGACCAGGACGCATCAGGTATTGTGGTTCCTCTGTGGGTTCCCGCCAGGCTGGGTGGAAGGAGCACTAGTTCTAGGACACCGTCCAAGACACACTGATCTTCTTGTTTGCGTTTGAACCGTTCTGTGGAATGAACGTTCTTTAACTTGGTCGGTAGTATCTGGCCACGGCTCTGGTAGCCAATGGAGTAGACAGATAGATGCACTCTGTGTGGCTCTCCCTTCAGACAGCATCTGCTTCCTCAGAGTTATGGCTACTTGGGGCTTCAGTTATGTCTCTTGGGTTCAGGTCTCAGATTTTCATGGTCAATGTCCAGATCCAGGTTTCCTTCTCCACATTTGGGTCTCAGGCTACTTGGCTCACCTCTCTCATGGGAAGTCCCAGGGTCTTTCATTGCTCGTTGTGCCTAATGCAGAAATGGGGTCTGTTCTGTTTTGTGTAGCAATCTCCCTGCTCATTGCAACACAGCTACCTCTCCTGCTTTGTTTAAATCTAGATGGATGGGGCCTGATTCATCTTCACTTCCTCCCCTGACACCAATGGAGTCACATCAGCTTAAAACTGAAGTAAGAGTGGTGGATCTGGGACACAATATTTCTCTGTTCTAACCCACCCCGCAAGCAGGCCAGCTAGCCTGGCTGTAAAGCACGACAAACTGAAGTGTGTTGTGATAATTGGGCCTACAACTTTACCCTGATTGTGAGTTTATCTGTAAGAAGTGAGTGAAAGTTCATAAGATGTCACAATAATAACAAATGGATGGGGGGGGAGGATAGGTGCAAGAAAACCAGAGAAAGAAACTGGATTAGTCTAAACCAGAAAGGCCACATTGACATAATCCCAGGACTGTTGAAATGAAAATTATGCTTGTTAAAAATAGATAATGTAGAGCTCGAAGTTAATGAACCAAAACTGGTGTGTCGTTGTCATGGAGAGTGGGGGAGTCAGGGCCCTGCACCCCTCTTCCGGAGAGTCACCGTGACTCTCAGCCAGCCAGTAAAACAGAAGATTTATTAGATGACAGGAGCACAGTCCCAAGCAGAGCGTGTAGGTACAACCAGAACCCCTCAATCAAGTCCTTCTGGGGGGTTTAGGGAGCTTAGACCCCAGCCTGGGGTTCCCTGCGTTTCCCCACCCAGCCCCAAACTGAAACCAAAAACCTCCTCCAGCAGCTCTCTCCCCCCTCCCCCCAGCTCCTCCTCTCCTTTGTTCAGTCTCCTGGACAGAAGGTGCCACTTCTCCCAACCCCCCTCCAGGCTCAGGTTGCAGCTCAGGGATCTTCCTTCAAGGGAAGTCCCCCATCCTCAATGTAACTCCCCTGCAACATTCCCAGGTCAAATCCGCCCTGCTCCCTGCTCCATCACAGTCGTATATTATGCCTAATGGGTTGACAAAATAACAATGGGCTGTTCCATCTGCCACTCCCTTTGTGGGTCCTTAAAGAAAGAGACTTGGGGGGAAGAGACGTAAAGAACAGACTGGAGCGAGCTTCACCATCCTGGCTGCCACCCCATCATCTCCTGGAACCCTGGACCTCCTTCGTCCTAATCCTGAGAGATGTCCCGACCAGACCGGGCCAGAGAGGGCTCCAGACGACATCGCCACCTCAACCTGCTCCAGGTGAAGCCCAAACACCACCTGGGGTGAAACAGGATCGGACTTTAACAGCAGCAGCTCCTGCCCATCTCAACTATCTTTCTCTTTCCCCCAAAGGACAGTATAACGGGGCGCACGCCGTGCCCCTCCGGTTCGGCCCTTCTCCCCCCGTTCTCAGAGACTCAGGGACACGTCAGGCTGGTGCAACACCCGTGCTCTTTATTTGTGATCCAGGCCCCACCACCAGTTTCCAACGATAGACAGGCTTTTTACAACAGCTTGGCCTGCCACAGGCCTGGCCAGCAACAGACTAGGAGACTCCCACCTCCCTCCCAGCCGAGCCGGGCCAGGCCGGGCCTGGTCTCCGCCCCCCCTTGCTCTCATTTCTTCCCAACCTTATAGCTCCTGCTAACAAGGCTGGCCGGTGGGTCAGTTACCAGGCAAGCATCTGGCTATCTACCCAGCCCCAATCCAATCCCCCTCATTGGGACTGGAGTGGCAGGAGCTGATTAAGGCCTCTCTAGCAGCACCCTGCCACACACCTCCCCCCCTTAAGCCACTGCCGGGGGGGGCGGGGGGCTGGTCCATCCCCTTCTTCCCCTGCTCAGGAGGCTGCTCTGGGGAGGCCCGCTGCTGCCCATTGGGTGGTCCGCGGGGTCCTCCGCACGGGGTTGGTCCATCCCCCAGCCACACTGGGTCAGGGGCGGACTGCCCCACAGGTCTACTGCTACCCACATGTCCTCACACCAGTCGCAGCCTCGCGGTCACCCCCCCGGTCAGCAGGGGAGCCGGGGGGGTCTGTACCTCGCCTGGCCGCCTGGGGCCACGGGGGCAGTTACCCAGCCCAGGGGGGTCTGGCTCTTCCTGCCTGGAGGCTTCACCTTCAGGCATTCCTTGGGGCCCTCCCTCCTCTCGGCCTCGGGCCCCTTCCCCTGGGGTTCTTTAACGGGACCCTCCTTCGGTCCCTCACCCCCTACTTCTCTCCCATCTTCACTCTGGCTCTGTTGTCTAGGGTCTTTCTCTCTTGTCCTTTGGGGACCTGCTTCCTCCCCCTCCCTGGGGGCCGCCGGGCATCGTGGTCTCCCCTCCCATCATCTGGGTCTCCCCTCCCTTCTTGCCGGGGGGTCCCCTCCCACGGCCTCCTTTCCCCTTTGGGACGGGGCCGCAATCTGTTCCCAATAGCATGGGGTACAGCAACCCCTCTACCACCCTCAGCCCTTGCCAGGCAAACCGGCCCCCGACCTCCAGGGGCACCTGAGCCATGTGGCAGGGCCTCCAATCCCCTTGGATGCACTTGAGCCTCATTCTCGCCCCAGGGATAAACCACTGGGGCTTCACCAGCCCTCTCTGAATGAGGGAGTGGGCCAAGGCCGTGTCCACTACTCCCTCTGGGGCTTCCTCCCCAGCTGCACGGGGATGGTGGCCGGTCCTCACCCCTGCTTCCCCCCGCCACCATACATCCAACCGCAAAACTCGGCTAGCCTGCGTTCCATTTCCGGGCAGCCCCGACATTTGTGTCCTGGCCGTCCACATCGCCAACAGAGGGCAGCTAGGGGCTCCCTTGTTCTCCTCCTCTCTTTTCTACGGGCTTCTCCCGGGGGTGGACGGTTCTCGGGGTTTCTTCCCCCAGTCCAGGTCCCGGCCTGTCCGACCCTCCTTTCGAGGAACATCTGCCTCTGTGTATTCCTCGGTCAATTTGACAGCAGCCTCTACCGGATTCGGCTGGTGCTGCCAGACCCAGACTTGCATGTTTTCCGGGAGGCCCTGCACAAATTGTTCCAGGATCATCCTATCCATAATCTCTCCCACCGTCTGGGTGTCCGGCCTCAACCACCGAGTGGCCCAGTCCGTGAGCTTCTGGGCAAAACCTTGGGGCCGCAAACCCCCTGTCCACTGGGCCGCCCGAAACGTCTGTCTGTACTTTGCCGCGGACAGCCCCATCCGCTCTAGGACAGCTGCCTTCACCGTGTCATAATCTTTGGCCTCTTGGTCACTTAAGGCCGTATAGGCAGCCTGCGCCTCGCCGGCCAGAGAGGGGGCCAGTCGCAGGGCTCAGGTCGCCTTCTCCCATCCGGCGCCCGTGGCCACTCACTCAGACGTACACAGGAAGGCATCGGGGTCGTCGTCGGGGCCCATCTTACAAAGTCCCAATCCTGGCGTGTGGCTGCCATCACCCATCGGTGCAGGAGCTGCTGCGGTACACTAGCCTGCTCCCTGATGAAGTCCTGGAGGGTCCTCTGTTGTTTGGCCTGCCAGGCAAGTAAGGCCCTGCCACGCTGCCTGGTGGGACTGCTGGAAGGCCTGCAGGGTTTTCTGCAGCTCCTCTTGCTGTTTAGCATGGTTCCCTCCATCCTCAGGTAGCCACAGCCTGGCGGTGGCCTGGACGAGCCCCCACGTGTAACGGGGCGCACGCCGTGCCCCTCCGGCTCGGCCCTTCTCCCCCTCTTCTCAGAGACTCAGGGACACATCAGGCTGGTGCAACACCCGTGCTCTTTATTTGTGATCCAGGCCCCACCACCAGTTTCCAACGATAGACAGGCTTTTTACAACAGCTTGGCCTGCCACAGGCCTGGCCAGCAACAGACTAGGAGCCTCCCACCTCCGCCTGGGCCTGACCTTCCCTCCTGGTCTCTGCCGCCCCCTTGCTCTCACTTCCTCACAGCCTTATTGCTCCTGCTAAGGAGGCTGGCCGGTGTGGTCAGTTACCAGGCAAGCATCTGGCTATCTACACAGCCCCAATCCAATCCCCCTGGTTGGGGCTGGAGTGGCAGGAGCTGATTAAGGCCTCTCTAGCAGCACCCTGCCACAAACAGTTATCCCCAGCTTTGATCCCATCCAAGAGAAGAAACTGTCAAACAAGGGGGGGTTCCTTCTAAAAACCCTCCCCAGCTAAAGGGAACAAGGGCTGTTGTTGCAATGAAAGCCTGACTTACAACTTTCCCTTTCCAATGCTTTAACTGTTTCTCCTTCTTTTCTGTATCTTTAATAAAAGGTGACAAGGCTGTTTAATGGGGTGGTTGCCATGGTACTAAGCAGGCTGAGGTCTCTGTAGACCACCCAGACCTTGTTTAACCCTGGTTAATGTTGGACAGTGATTGGGTTATGTTAACACTTTTGGCCCATTAAACAAGAGGTGAGAGGGTTTTGTGTGTGGACGGGAGGGGGCTTCAGGACGACACATGGATGAGAGTCCAGGCTGGCTCTGCAGTGAAGACACAGACCAAGAGAACAACTTCCTTTGCCATGTATTTTTGCTTCTGCTTCTAGCCATCAAGCTCAGAACCTGTGTCTGCTTAGGAAGTGAGAACTGTTTCGAGCAGTCTCGGGGAGCAGGCTCTCCCCAAGGCTCTGCAGATCTCCCGAAGGCCCCTGGGTGCCAGGGACACTGTCCCTCGGGTGATGGAGCAACGACCTTCTCACCTAATGGATGGGGCATAGCAGCACAGAGTCACGCTAGGGATGCATCTGTGTGCGGCAGTGTCACACCTGATCCTAGGGAATCTAAAGCAAAGAGATGCCCTCTGGCCCACAGAGAGGCCAGGGACCCAAGGCCTGGGGGCAGGGGGCTACACACTGAATGGGAAAGGGAGAGAAAGATGGGTAGAAACCCAGGGGAAAGGCAAGAGGAGGGCAAGAAAAGAAGCAAAAGCAGAGAGAAAAGAAGCAAGAGCTGCAGAGGTTCCTGCTTCACTGGGATTTTCATTGTGTTTCTCTCTTGTACCAGCCTCCCCGTCACACCAGAAATGTGACTGTATCTTTAAGGTGTGAGTGCGGGGAAAAGGAAGGCGCTCTCAGGCACGGCAGTGGGGGCAGCGCCTGTGTCAGAGAAACCCCAGGCTGTTTGCTCTGTTGTGCCAGCAGTAGCGTGTAAAGTGCTGCCCGTGTGAGAGGAATAGCGTGTCAAGTGTTCCCCTGGGCCCTGGGATCACTGCTTCTCGCTCCCCCTCCCCTTCCCTTCCTCCTCTCAGACTGGAGTTCAAGGTACAGCGACGGAAAGGAGCTGGAAATGGCAGCCAGGCACGTAGCTAGCAGGGAGGCAGGAGAGGGGTTGCTGCTGGGCTGCTGAGAGGGACTGTGAGGGTCTTTGCTGCACCCCATCATTGGGGCAGATTGGCCCGGGCACGTTCGGTACAATAGCAACATGCTGGCTGCCAAGCGAATAACACTGGAGCTTGGCCGTGAGGGAGGGGGAAGCACCCCGAGAACATGGCCCGGAGGATCCGCCTCTATTGACAAGAGAGACTAGAGTGGGCTGACCAAGCAGAGTGAGCCAGATCCGGAGCCGGTGTAAATCAGCGTAAGTCCTGTGAAGTCAGTGGAGCTATGCTAATTTACACCAGGATCTAGCCCACTATTGCTACCCTGAGTCACCCAGGTGACTCTTGTAATACTGGGCACCTCTCTGCTAGCACTGGCTGTGCATAGGGAATTTGTTCTTCCACAGCCGACTGCAGAGTTAAGTAGGATGAGGCAGATTAATACTGGATGTTTGCTGGCATGTATAAGCCACCTGCATCTGCAGCTATGTTAGCTTCATAGTTAATAGCCTTGTGCCTTGAATTGCACCTAAAAAGACTGTGCGCCACATGGGTGTGCAGGTAAATTAGCTTGGTAGTTAATTGCATTATCTCCTGAATTACACCTAAGGAAGGCTGGGCCACCTGCTGAAAATAAATTGTACCGTACCCAGCTGCTGACAAAATGATTGAAATACATACCCTAGAGTGATGAGAGTGATGAGAGCGCTTCACAAGGAAAGCCTAAGTCTGCAAGGGTAGACTGGGCCATTGTGACAATGAAAAGAGTGTGAGCAGACAGCACAGAATAAAAATATATTTACAGGGGCATATCTGAGACTGTTAAAAACTCTATGATATTATGTTGTGCTGTCTGGGAAATAGAAGATACTCATAATGAATGACAGAACAGTAAGTCATGTACGCAAAAGGGCAGAGTTAAGGTTACACAGGCAAGGTTAACTTTTGGCTTTTCCTGATTTTTAAGTGCTTGACTATACAACCTTAGTGTAATTTTCTGAGGGACTCTCTTGTGCCTTTGGCCTAGGAAATTCATACAATTGTGAAACCTTAGAATTTTGAACTGGCAAAAGCATATAGGTACAGCCACATGCACACACACGCACATACATGTATACACATACACATGTATGCACAGGGGAAGACCTTATCCATTGGTGTTCCCTTGTGGAAAGCCAGGCTGTTCTTCCCATCCTGCTGCTACTCCTGACCCCGCATAATATCACCAGTCCCTGCTGGCTGGTCTGTAGTAAAATCTTCATGAACCTCACACCAGCCAAACATAGAGACAGCCTAAGGACAATGACTATTCTGCACTAAGAAGCATATTTTCTGGATCTTCTAGTCTCACCTGGCATCGGTGAAGATGAACTGAAATAAAACTGGACTGAACCTGAGTGGCAGAGGAGAGCGGAAAAGAGCATAACAGGAAAGGCAACGGAACCGCTACCTCTCCTATGGTGTGAGTGCTTCATGGCCCATCCGTTGCTCTCTTTGTTCTCCACTGTCCTTTCCCTTCGGCTGTCTCAGTGTTGCTTCAGACTGTGGCATCCGTTCCTCTGCAGCTCAGCTGATCCATTTTACAATCTCTCTGTCTGCCTGGACTCAATTCCTGGCTGCATCCTGCCCTCCTTCTGGGTAAAATACTCTCCTGGTGCCCATCTCTGAACCACCTGTCATGCCCTTAACATGGTCCGTAAAGCACCCGTGATGCCCCAAAAAGGTACAATGGACAAATGGCACCTTTGGACTCACCAGATTTGCTCTGTGGCTGTATTCACAGTCAGATCCACTTACCTTGCTGAGAACTTCCTCCTCCTGCCAGCCCCGCAGAGAAGGCAGCTCTACGAGAGGGAACCGGTGTCTATTGGAGCTCTTGCTCTATCAAACAGAATTGGTAACAAGGTTCTGATTGTAGAATCAGTCTTGCTAGCCAAGCCTGAACAAACCCAGCTTAACTCTCAGTCCTCAGGTTGAGTTTGTAGGCTTGGCACTTAGGAAAACCACCTATGAACTGAATAAGACAAAAACCACTCCCTGATGCCATAATAACTAGGCATAGCCGGTCCAAGTCTTCATTTCCTCTGATTTGTTACTAATGAATCCCCTTTCCCTGTACCACCGAGCGGCTCATTCACAAGCTGGCCCTGACTTTGGAGAAGGCATTTACTAGTTACATACATTTGTCAATTCAGTTCCTGCCTCGAGGCTGCTTCCAAGCTGGTCACTTTGACTGTTCACGTTGTGATTTGTCGCGTGATCTTGTTACTGCTCTTCCATCCGATGACTGAACATTATTAAATGGGAGAATGAAGAAGAAGAAACTTTCGTCCTGACTGTGTGACTGAATCCTGAGCTGGGTTTCAGGGGTATTACCACCAACACCTGCTGGGACCTGGATATTTGCAAACAACTCCTCCTATGATTCCACAGATAGTAGCAGAGCAAACTCAGGGCTTTGCTGGCAGTAGTGCTAGTGAGGATGGTTTTCTGCCATCCTGTGCCCTCTAACACGACGTGTTAGTGTCCTCTGCAATGCTAGGGGACTGGGCCCCATGCTTGATGAGGAGAGTCCTTTTCCATTCCCTGTGCATCTGCCCTCCCCACCTCCAGGACAGGGCCAGCCTCTCTCCTTCCCCTTCCCCTGCCCCTACCGAAATGCTTCTTCATGCCTGAACTGGTCCTGTGAGTGCTGTCCTTTGATCTCCCAAGCAGGGATCCAGACTCCTGACCAACAGATCACTTTTCCCATGTTACATTTACCAACGAAGGTTTCCAGCTGGAAAAGCAGCAAAAGAAGCCCTAGCTTCCAGCTGAGACTATTTGAGGGAAATGCCAGCATTGGGGCTGGTGAAAGGCTGGTGCCAGGGGGTAGCTTTGGGGTACAGGCAGCCATGGGAGACTGTGCCCTCTTCCAGCAATGGAGCAGCCTTCTGCTCTGCAGGCATCTGTGTGGAATGTGCCATGTGCCTGTGAGTGACAGATCAGTGGCAGGCGCATGGAGCTGCCCCCAGGCAGGGGATCAGGGAATGCTGGAAGGGGTCAAGGAGTCTGTCAAGGCAGCAGGCGGGGAGTGGACAGTTGCAGGGAGCAGCAGGCTGGGAGCAGCAGCAGGCAATGGGTGGAGGGATAGCCGTCTGCTTCCGTGACTGAACTCGGTATTTGCAGCAAAGAGCTCCAGAGAAGAGCAATCCCCTCTCTCATGAAAGAAACATCAGTGCTAATCGAATCAGGATCCATCCCGGCAGCACGCGACATGGCACCGCGCCTCATTCATATTTCATCCCGCACTCCACTTCAACAAAACCAGCCCAGGGAGTCAGAGTGATGGGGGAGCCCCTGCCTGGGGGGCTGGGGCAGGGCCAGATAAGAGAGCTGCATGTGGATGCGAGCCAGACCCCCAGACAGAGGGGTGAGATGGGGGAGCACAGCCCAGGGCAGTGGAATCTGATTGCCTGGATTGTGTTTTGTGCAAACATACGAGGTTTCTTAACTGCTTGTGCCTCTCCGTCCTCACCATCCCGACCCTTTCCACTGACGGCCCCTGAAAGGTTTCTCAGCAGGTTGCTGTGAGTCAGCAGCACATCACTGCCTCCCATAGCAAACAACCCAGCCCCTCTTCCCGCCACCCCCCTCACCATCAGCTTGTCCCAGCCAGCAATGGCTCCAACAGCCCAGACTGGAGCTGGGAGCATGGGGAAATGCCACGGGCATCACAGGTTCTATAGCATAGGGCTTCATGAGTTCCTTGCATCAGTCTTCACTGCAGAGGATGTGGGGGAGACACCTCTGAAGTACTGTCCCGCACTGATGTGTCAGTAGAAGAGGTTTGGGAACAAGCCTCTGAATCAAATGACTGGAAGGTAGCTAAAGTAACACCAATTTTTAAAAAAAGTCTCCAGAAGCGATCCTGGCAATTACAGGCTGGTAAGCCTAGCTTCAGGCAAATTGGTAAAAAACTATAGTAAAGAATAGAATTATCAGACAGATAGAGAAACATGATTTAGTGGGGAAGAGTCAACATGGCTTTTGTAAAGGGAAATCATGCCTCTCCAATCTATTAGAATCTTTGAGTGGGTCGACAAGCCTGTGGATAAGGGTGATCCAGTTGATACAGGGTACTTGGATTTTCAAAAAGCATTGTACAAGGTCCTTCACCAGACACTCTTAAGGAAACTAAGTAGTGATGGGATAAGAGGGAAGGTCCTCACATGGATCAGTAACTGGTTAAATGATAGAAACAAAGGGTAGGAATAAATGGTCAGTTTTCACAATGGAGAGAGGTAAGCAGCAGAGTCCCCTGAGGATCTGTACTGGGACGTGTGCTGTTCAACACATTCACTAATGATCTGGAGAAGGGAATGAACAGTGAGGTGGCAAAGTTTGCAGAGGATACAAAATTATTCAAGCTTGCTGTCAACTTTGGCCTTAGCTCAGAGTTACAAAGGGATCTCACAAAACTGGGTGACTGGGCAACAGAATGGCAGATGAAATTCAATGTTGATGAGTGCAAAGTAATGCACATTGGAAAAAATAATCCCAACTACACATATATAAAGATGGGTTTTAAATGAGCTGTCACCACTCAAGAAAGAGATCTTGGAGTCATCGTGGATAGTTCTCTGAAAACTTAAGTTCAATGCTCAGCAGCTGTCAAAAAGGCTAACAGAATGTTAGGAACCATTAAGGGATAGAAAATACAACAGAAAATATCATAATGTCACTATACAAATGCCTGGTACATCTATAGCGTGTTGCATACTATGTCCAGTTCTGGTCACCCCATCTCAAAAAGCATGTAGTGGAACTGGAAAAGGTTCAAAGAAGGGCAACAAAGATGATCAAAGGTATAGAATGGCTGCCATACAAGGAGAGACTAAAAAGACCGAGACTGTTCAGCTTAGAAGAGAGACGGGTAAGAGGGGATATGAAAAAGGTCTATAAAAGCATGACTGGTGTGGAGAAAGCGAAGTTAAAGCTTAGTGAGAAATGGCCCTGCGACATGTCAGCAACGCTCTTCCACAGGCCAGGCTTCCAGCTGGAGGGTTGACAGGTTAATTATCCCAAGGTCCTCTCTGAGATATGGGCAATTATGAGTCGATCGCGCTCCATGGCCTGTCTTCCTGGGTACATGGCTGTGACTCAGGAGCAGTACAGCGTTAGTGTGATGAAGAGGACAGCTGAGGTTTCTTAAAGGACCAGCTGCAGGCTAAGGTGACAGTGAAAGGTCAGTGGAGAGGCAGAAGCTGGTCCCAGCTCAACTACTATTTACTGACCTCTGTGACACCAGGCTAAAACTGGAGTGGAGACGCTTCCAATTTATGAGTGGTGTGAATGTGATCAGGGTCTGGTCCACAGAGCAGGAACATTCCTTCTTATGGGGAGCTTCTAGCTGGGGTGGGAATCCCCTTTACTGGGCCTTGACTGGAGACTGTTACAAGTGGCTCTCTCCTCCCCTTCCGACATGCCATAGAGGCACTACACATTGAGGTGACTGTCCAGACCTGGTGAAAAGGACCCTTTGATCAGGGGGTTCCCAGCTGCTCCAGCCCCAGCATCTCCACGCTGGAGGTGCTGTAGACAATGGTGTAGGAGCCCTGGCTGTGCGGGGAGCTCCCAGTGACTCCAGCCCCAGCCTCTTGCAGGAGAGGGCATTGCAGGGAATGGTGGGGGACAGGGCGCTGGCACCCACTGTCACTCCCGGGGGAGTGCTGCAGGGAATGGTGGGGGACAGGGCGCTGGCCCTCACTGTCACTCCCGGGGGAGTGCTGCAGGGAATGGTGGGGGCCAGGGCGCTGGCACTCACTGTCACTCCCGGGGGAGTGCTGCAGGGAATGGTGGGGGACAGGGCGGTGGCACTCGTCACTCCCGGGGGAGTGCTGCAGGGAACGGTGGGGGACAGGGCGCTGGCACTCGTCACTCCTGGGGGAGTGCTGCAGGGAATGGTGGGGGACAGGGCGCTGGCACTCGTCACTCCTGGGGGAGTGCTGCAGGGAATGGTGGGGGACAGGGCGCTGGCACTCGTCACTCCTGGGGGAGTGCTGCAGGGAATGGTGGGGGACAGGGCGCTGGCACTCGTCACTCCTGGGGGAGTGCTGCAGGGAATGGTGGGGGACAGGGCGCTGGCACTCGTCACTCCTGGGGGAGTGCTGCAGGGAATGGTGGGGGACAGGGCGCTGGCACTCGTCACTCCTGGGGGAGTGCTGCAGGGAATGGTGGGGGACAGGGCGCTGGCACTCGTCACTCCTGGGGGAGTGCTGCAGGGAATGGTGGGGGACAGGGCGCTGGCACTCGTCACTCCTGGGGGAGTGCTGCAGGGAATGGTGGGGGAGCCCTCGCACTAGGGGAGCAGACAGCTACTCCAGTCCCTGCTCTCCCAGCTGTCATAGCAGCCCAATATTAGGCAGCCCTCCCTGCCCCCCTCCACACACCTGCCCAAAGCACTGCTGGGCTCTCCTGCATCCCTCGAGCCGCAGACAGCGAGGATTCCTGTGGAGTGACCCCAGGCTGCGGGGCCCCCTCTCCGGCTGACCCACTCACACCCTGGAGGGACAGCCAGGGAGCGGAGCAGGGAGGATGTGCAGGGAAAAGGTGGCAAACAAGCCACCTGCCCTTGCTTCTGGCACTGAGCTGCCACAGCCCTTGTCCTACCCACCTATCCCAGGCAATCAGCACCCAAGCAGAACCCACCCCGCTGCTCTAGCCACCTCCCAGCCACCCCACACATTGCCCCTATCATGCCCAGCTGCCCAGGGATTCACCCATCTGTCCCATCACCAACTCCCTGCCAGGCACCCAGGGATGCTGTCACCTGTCCAGCAGGGTGGTCCCGCCTACTGCTAGTGGGTAGTGCAGGAGCCAATAGGCTCCCCCTCATCCTCCCAGGCACATGCAGTCCCATGGATGTGGGTGGGTCAGCTTGGTCCTTCCTGTCCGCTCTGCTCCTGAGAATCAGTGACTGGCTCTCGTGTGACCAACGTCACGCATGGAGCCACCCAGCTTGGCAGCTCTGCAGGGAGTGGGGTGAGCGCGCGTCCGTGGGGAACTCACAGCTGTGCCAGTCCTGGCCTCTCCCAGCAGGGGGCGCTGCAGGGAGCAGGACAGGAGGGCTGGCTGTGGGGACAGAGCTATGCCAGGCTCAGCATCTCCCAGCAGGGGGCGCTGCAGGGAGCAGGACCGGAGGGCTGGCTGTGGGGACAGAGCTATGCCAGGCTCAGCATCTCCCAGCAGGGGGCGCTGCAGGGACCAGGACCGGAGGGCTGGCTGTGGGGACAGAGCTGTGCCAGTCCTGGCCTCTCCCAGCAGGGGGCGCTGCAGGGAGCAGGACCGGAGGGCTGGCTGTGGGGACAGAGCTATGCCAGTCCTGGCCTCTCCCAGCAGGGGGCACTGTAGGAAATTTCCCAGGAGCAAACCCTGGGTTGCTGGCAGGCAGCGCAGAGCCGCTGGGGTCGCGGGGGCTGGCTGGGAGGTGTGGTGGAACCAGACCCCACCCACTCTCACTCTCTGTCCAGCAATGATGCGCAGGGCAAGTCACAGGCAGGAAGGCGCCAGGATCCGGTCCCACCGTGTCGCTGCTAGGAACCAGTGCAGGGAACTTGGAGGAGCTCACCTCATCCTTTTCCCTCATCAGTGCCCTCCAGCGGGGCCTGGTTTCTGAGCCACCCTTCCAGAGTCAGGCGCCTGGAAAGGACTGGGCAGAGGATGAATAGTGAAGCTCCGTGAAGGGGGGAGAGGAGTCCAGGCACAATGATGAGTGAATTGGGAGACCCCGTGATCAGCTGCAGTGCTCCCGGCCTGCCCCAGGCCTGGGCGGAGGAGCCGTGTGGAGGGCTGGCGCCTGTCCCAGGGAAGGGGTCATGGAGCAAGAGGTATTGATCTGTTTGCATGTTTCCGTGACAGTGTTTTCCTGCCTGGATAGCGTGAGGATTCTGTTCTCGTCTCGTCACCTCTCTGAAAGTGTACATGGCCGTGATGGCAGGCTGGGATCCCTGGGACTCAGATGGAGCCAGGCACGAAGCCACCTGGGGCCGGAGCTGCTGGTGGAAGCCCTGCTCCCATAGCCACCGAAGATGTTGCAGGGGGCTGGGCTAATGGGGAAGGGAGTTAAAAACTGATTGAAACTGACAGGCTCCAAGCCTCCTGCAGGGCCGGGGTTTAAAAAGCCAGCCCCCTCCCCCACTCGCAGCCGGCATGGCTGTGCGTGCAGACAGCAGCTCACGCAATGGGGCTCGGCACAGCGGCACTGGGGACTTTAAGGCATCCCCGGAGCTCGGTGGCTATACGCCGGGGTTAAATCAATACACAGGGGTCTGCACGGTGTTAACCAAATGGGCTTAAAATCACAAACAGTTCAAATAGTGCCACGCTGCCTGGATGGGCAGGAGGGAGGGGGTCCCTGTCATGATGGGCACGAGAGAAGCTCCCACTGCAGCAGCTCTCGCTAGAGGCCTCATCTGAGATCCAGGCCCCTTTGTGCCGGGCGCTAAAGTCAGAACAGACCTGCCCCAAAGCGCCGACATTCTGGTGCAAGCGCAGGCTGGTCTGTGGAGCTGAGAGTCAAACACATCCCGAATGGAGGCCACCAAACATCCAGTGCACAGGAGCAACTTCCAGCCCCTAGAGAGCTGGGCAGGCGGGAGGCTCTGCAGCCGATGAGCAGCGCCCGCAGGCGTCCAGTCCCCGTAAGCGCTGATGTTACCCCCTGGGGAATGAGGCTGCTCTCTGGGATGCAAGTTCTGTCCTTGGGGAGCTGTCACAGGCAGGGTCTGCCCCTCTCTGGGCACAGGCAACACACCGCTTTGTCCAAACACCTTCGACCTCTGCCACACCCAGTTCTTACACGGACAGCTCCCATTAACCAAATGCTACTAATAAATGCAGCAGTAGAGCAAATATGGACACAACATTCAGGACTAACCACACTGGTGAACACTAGATGCCCGGATCCTCGCACTGACTGTAACACAGAGCTGTACATATTCGTTCAGCCCCCAAGGGTCCTCAGCCAGGTTTGTACTGACAACCCTTGGATCAGTACCACACACTTCTGCCCCCATTGAGGGCAGTGTGCTGTTACCCTGTGTGTGGACCAACCCTGGAGTAGAAGTGTGTCACTGCTGGCATGCCCCCTTGTGGCTGGGTGTGATATAGCAGGCTTTACTTCTCTAGTGCCCTCTGGCAATGGTCACCCACAGTGGCCCAGCTCAGGTCTCCAGGCAGGTCATGGCTTAGTTCCACACTCCTTGTGGGGTACCCCAGTCCTAAGTCCACATAAATCAGTACCCAAAGTTTAGGCTCTTCAGCTCTTCTTCCTGAGGGATCTAGGAAACAAGAAACCTCCACCCCAGTACTTCTAATCCCACTCAGCGCCCAATACTTCACCAACCCGTCTCAGCATCGCCATGACGAGAACCCCTCATCTGCCACCATCTTCATACTCCCTCAGCACAAATGAAGGTAACAATGCCCTGTTTGGGTCATCTGAACCTGGGAGCGCTGGATGAAAAGCCCGAGCTGCTTCTGGAATGGTTGTCAACCAGGGGCACATGTACCCCCGGTGGTACGCAGAGATCTTCCAGGGGGTACATCAGCTCGTCTAGAGTTTTACAACAGGCTACATTAATAGCACTAGCGAAGTCGGTACAAACGAAAATTCCATACAGACACGGACTTGTTTGCACTGCTCTATATGCTATACACTGAAATGTAAGTACAATACTTATATTCCAATTGAGTTATTTTATACCGTAATTATATGGTAAGAATGGGAAAGTCAGCCAGTTTTCAGTAATACTGCGCTGTGACACTTTTGTATTGTTGTCTGATTTTGTAAGCAACTAGTTTAAGTGAGGTGAAACTTGGGGGTACCCCAGACAAATCAGCCTCCGGAATGGGGTCCAGCAGTCTGGAAAGGTTGAGAGCTGCTGAGCTAAAGAACGCGATCTCCTAGCACAGAAGCAGTGTCAGAGTCATTAAATGTGCTTTAGCTCCTACAGGGTGACCCAGAGCCCCATGGTTAGTGTGAGTTACACAAACACCTAATTTGGCATGTTCCTTCTGACAGTCTGTCTGGTAAAGTGAGCCTTGGCTCCGCTATCTCAGAGCTCTCTTCCCAGCTCTCCCTCGAGTGGCAGTTACCCCCTGAGTAGGAAACCTTGGCTCCCATCAAGGGCACAGAACAACGGACAGAAGTCAGTGGAGAACGCCTGGGCTTGCGGGTCAGTATACCTTTCGCTAGGCTAGNGTTTAGCTCCTACAGGGTGACCCAGAGCCCCACGGTTAGTTTGAGTTACACAAACACCTAATTTGGCATGTTCCTTCTGACAGTCTGTCTGGTAAAGTGAGCCTTGGCTCCGCTATCTCAGAGCTCTCTTCCCAGCTCTCCCTCGAGTGGCAGTTACCCCCCGAGTATGAAACCTTGGCTCCCATCAAGGGCACAGAACAGCGGACAGAAGTCAGTGGAGAACGCCTGGGCTTGCGGGTCAGTATACCTTTCGCTAGGCTAGCGTGCACGGTGTGTAGGGGCCTGTCTCGGTTTTGCGTCCCAAAATCGCCTGACGGCTGGAAGCGTCTCTGCTGTGGTGGGACTCCCTGCAGCAGGGTCAATGTGGCGTCACATGCAATACATTTGGGAGAGTGGGTCACTCTGGAGTCACTGGGTGTTGGAATGTGCCACCCACCCCTGTCCTCGACCCTGCCCCCGGCCCTCAGGTACTGGCTGACCAGCCAGCTCCAGGCCCCAGCAGCCTGATCTGACATCAGCACCATGGCCAGCGCTCTGCTTGGGCAAGCAGGGAAGCTAGACACACAGAACGCCCCCCCACACACACCTTCTTTCTTCCCCTCCCCTCTAGCTGCTCCTCCCCATCTCCCCAGCATCTGGTTCCCCACCCAGCACACTCCGGGTGCAGCTCCCGGCAGGCTGCAAACTCGGCAGGTGGATCAGGAGCAGCAGAAGTTGTTTGGGTCTAGCATAGCTCAGTAAACAATCTAGGCTTCTTTACGCCGCTTTACGCCAGGCAGCCCCATTGATTTCAGGGGAGCTACACTGTATTAAACTGGAGTATTGGGGTAGCACTCACCCAGAGAACTCCCATTAGCCTGGATGCCATTTTGCTCACCGCTCTGTTTAACTATCCCCTTGAAGCCTGAAACCTGTCTTTTTACTATAATAATTTATCCCTCCTTTGTATGCACAGTGATTGTTATTGTAGGGCTGCACACACTGCTTTGTTGTCGTAGGGCTACACACTGATTGTTATTGTAGGGCTGCACACACCGCTTTGTTGTCGTAGGGCTACACACTGATTGTTATTGTAGGGCTGCACACACCGCTTTGTTGTCGTAGGGCTACACACTGATTGTTATTGTAGGGCTGCACACTCTGCTTTGTTGTCGTAGGGCTACACACTGATTGTTATTGTAGGGCTGCACACTCTGCTTTGTTGTCGTAGGGCTACACACTGATTGTTATTGTAGGGCTGCACACTCTGCTTTGTTGCCGTAGGGCTACACACTGATTGTTATTGTAGGGCTGCACACTCTGCTTTGTTGCCGTAGGGCTACACACTGATTGTTATTGTAGGGTTGCACACACTGCTTTGTTGTCCTAGGACTGTCCATAGGCACTGGGCTGAGTACCTTACGGCAGAGAAGTTTGTGTGCTGCATTTCTGGCAGGTCTTCCCCTTAAGCAAAAGAAACCCTGTTCCTTAGGGAGGGGGCTTCCCCGGGCCCACCCATAAGGGGCAGGCCCTAGACCTATGCTTCCTTCACCCTTCCCCACCCCCTGCTCAGGGAATGAGGACCCCCCCACACACCTGATGAAGGCAGAGTGGGTCAGCGTACGGAGTGTGGATGGACGTGCTGAGAGCAGATGGGCCCATCCATGCTCCACACACCCTTACGTAGTCCCCACACTCAGCCGTGCATAACGCGCTACAGGCTAGAGCACTGCATGCTGGGACAGTTGTTCTTGAAGGGCTGCCCACGTTACAGAGGAGGGAGGCCGTAAGTCACATGCTAGCTTTGGTGGAGTTCAGGGCCTAGAACGCTGTGGGTGGCATTTGTCCCTGTAATGACATTCCCGCCTCTTCTCCTCGCAGCAAAAGCACCTCCCGGGAACCAGGACTGGGCCTGCGTGCACCCAGCTGAAGCACAGCTCTGAGCATTTGTAGCGGGGCAATTACCCTGCTCCTGAAAAACAAGGAGAAAAGGTAGGCTGGTTGGGAAGGCAGCCGCAGCTGGGGCCACGCCCAATTAGGAGACAGCTGGCCCTATAAAAGGGCTGTGAGCCAGGAGCTGGGTCAGTCTCTCTCTCGCTTTGGAGAGAGACAGACCTAGCTGCTTGAACGAGCAAAGGGTACTGTGGCCAGAGCAGTGCTGGGGAAGGGGCAAGCTGAGCTGGGGAGCTCAGGCCTGCGACCTCCCAGGCTGCGGCCTGACAGGAAGGCCTAGAGAGGTAGTGGGCTGCAGGGAAAGGCAGCAGGTCCAAGCCCCCCTTGCCAATGGTGAGTGGCCATTACACTGCAGTCTGTCCCCGTGAACAGGAGCTAGATGATGACTGGCAGTAACCACTGAGGTGAGGTGGGCTTAGAGGGGTGGGGGTTCCCCTGGGAGGGGAGACCCAGAGAGTGGGGATACTGCTGGGGCAGCACCCCAGGGTAAGGGGCACTAGGGTCCGGGAGGGACACGGGGGCTTGAGGCAGGTGAGCCACTGGCTAGCAGAGGGTGCTCTGAGCTGGAACTGAGCTAATTCCCAGGGCAACCAGCAGGAGGCGCTGCACTGGTAAGTCTCATTCTGCTACAGTGTTACTCCCCCACTTGCCATATTTCACTGCAGCCAATTTTTAAACTTCAGGCCATTTGTTTCCCTACAGGATGGTGCTTCCTCTGGACGTGCTCCTGCTCCATCCTCCTCCAAGGACTCTCTGCTTTATGTGGGTAACAGGTTTCACTCACCATTGGGCCTGGGAATCTGCTCTTGTCCAGTCTAGCGCCCCCTTCAGTCACTTGATGGCTTGCCCCGTGGCCCCTCTCACTCTCCAGGACTCAGGGCACTTACTCTCTCTTTGTGACTCAGCTCTCTGGCCGGGTCACTATATAGTGTTCCCCTTCCAGGGTATTGCCTGGTCACTGGACCACCCATCTGGATGCCACCTTCACCAGTCCTGTGCCACTTCCCAGTGCTGGTAGGGGAACCCAGGCCTGCCTGCTACTCCGGGTTCCAGTCCAGTGGCCTTATAAGCAGCAGCCAAGGTCTACACAGTCTCAGCCCTCACTGCTCTTCCCCTGGCTTCTTCCTACTCTGCCTTCCACAAGCTTTCTTCCCTGCAGCTCCTCTGGGAAATCCCTTCTGTCAGGGACAGGATCCAAGGGCTTTTGCTCCCTGCTGGGTTTCCTCCTACCCACCTCTCTGTGCTCAGAGAGTGACTGCAGACTCTCTCCCTGCAGCCCCTTTCTGCTGCAGCTTCCTGGCTTTGCACCTTATCCAACTTCTCCCCCAGCTGGGCTTCATTGGCAGTCAGTAATTTATCAATCAAGCCTGACTTCTCCCAACCCAGGTGTGGCCTTCACGATTAATTGCCCCTTCTAAGACCACTTAACCCCTTCAGCGCTTCATATACTTTCCCCTTCAAGACTGCAACCCTACAATGATTCAAGGCAGGAGAGCATTTGGGGCAAATGTCCCCAAATCCGTGAAAAGCTAAGACAGCCGAGAGCTGAGCTTGATTTCAATAATCCAGGGGACAGTGCTGGATTGCAGGACAGAGCCCAAAGACAGCTCAAAAGAGGAGGTGCTGACCAGAGTAGCTAAGCGCCCCTATGTTTTGAGCAGGGGCGGCTCCAGGCACCAGCGCACCAAGCGCGTGCCTGGGGCGGCAAGCCACGGGGGGCGGCCTGCCGGTCGCTGTGTGGGGGGCAGTCAGGGAGCCTTCAGCGGCTGTGCCTGCGGGAGGTCCGCCGGTCCCGCGGCTTTGGTGGCAATTCGGCGGCAGGTATGCCGAAGCCGCGGGACCGGTGGACCTCCCGCAGGCGCGCTGCCGAGAGCCCCCTGACTGCCGTGCTTGGGGTGGCAAAATACATAGAGCCGCCCCTGGTTTTGAGGCAACTCCAAACCAAACAATGTCTGATGCAGACAGGCGGGCGGCAGACTACAAACCTGTACACAAAGGGGGAGCCCGGGGCGAATGCAGACAACATCAGTTAGATGAGTGTCCAGCAGGACAGATGTGTCCCAAATGCCGAGGTGCCTTTAGTGTCACTACAGCAGCTGCTGAGCATGTTGTCAAATCTGGCCCTTGCTTGGGTGCCTGAATAGGAACTGGGTTCTTTTAAGACCCCACTCTCGCTGTGGGTGCCGAGCACTTGAAAGTCTAGCCCTAGATGGCAGAAGGAGCAGGCCGGGCTTATCTGTTCTGTGGGACCCTCCTCCTCACTGTGCAAAAAAAGGCATAAGAAAGTTGAAAAAACATCATTGGGGTGGGGCGGGAGAGGGGCTGTGTCTGGAACTCCTTGACCAAATGACCCCAGTTTTGTACCACAAGCTCTGCCCCAGGCCCTGAACTAGCATGCCAAATGTCCAGCCACTCTACACTATGCATGTGGTTTACAGAGAGTTTTGAAACCTGAGCTTTAAACAGAAACCTTGCTGCCACCTTAACTATGGAGGTGCTGTTGCTCTTTTAATAGTAAACTTGGTAAATTGTATCTTCTCTTGTATAAGGCGATGTACTATCCTTGGGAGACACAAGATGGCGCTGTTAAAATTGTCTTACAAGGGGCGTTTAACTGAATGTATAGGCGGTTAGATCGTGGAGAAATGCTATGTTAATTGCGGTGCAGGTCTTTTCTTTTTCTTTTTTTAAGCTGAGCATGTCACCAGTAAAAGGTTGTTCATTGCCAAAGTCACTCAAAATTGTTTCTTCGCTGCAGTGCTGCTATCTAGAGGATATACCCCCCTGGAAACTAACTTATTTCTTCATGTGAAAAAAATGACACCAGCAACCTGGGACACTAGTACCTCTAGCAATTCAGTAATATGCCAAAGGAAAGAATGCTCTTGGAAAAATGCTGGGTAATGGCTCCCACCCCGTGCTGACTGTGCACAGAATGTCAGTGAACACACTGCCCCTGTGTTGGTGGGGGAGAGGCAGCGGTATCATTGCTGAGCTTAGGGAGGGCGCTGCTCAGAAGGGAGAGGCCTTGTGATCCCAGCTTGACAAAGGCAGGGACAGGAGAGGTGGGATGGGAGAGTTCAGGGCAGCTCAGCTGCCAGGAAATTCATTCCACAATGAGGACGCAGAGACGCAAAGCCCAAGAAGGGAAATCAGCAGAGGCAGCGGGAGAAGATCAAAGTAAAAGAACTGCTTTGTGAGGGCAGGGAGTCAGCAGCCACGGCTGTCAGCACTGACGCCAGGGGACTTATCAAAAATCAGGGCGCTTTCTGCAGCCTGGAGTGAAAAATCTCTCAGCTCAGCCACATCCATCCGTCCAGCCTCTCCTCCCAGAGAGGCGGGTGTCTCTGACAGGCACTTTGCAGAGGGGAAATAAAAAAACTCCAAGCTTCCAAAAATCAATTTCCTTCCTGGCCTCCTGTGCAGTGTGTGATGGGAATTTTAAAGAGGCCTCAGCTGCCTGCTCCCTGGGGTGTTAGGCAGAGGGCTCTGCTACCTGCTCAAACGACACTACTTCCAAATGCAGTGTCCTCCTCTCCACGGGCCTGCTCGTCAGGGCTCCCTGGCTGCCACCATGCTGGGAGGGAAGGGTTAGGGATGGCGAAACTGGGGGTCCCTGGCCTCAGCAGCAGCTCCACCTCAGGGGAGCGACTGAGCAGGCTGGGGGGCGGTGGGCTCTGCGTTGGAAGAGAAGACGAGCTTCAGTAGTGGCCAGGGCACATCCCTCTGGCCCTTGGGTAGAGCTGCCTCAGGTGCAGTCATAAGGGAGACTCCACCACCAGAACCCGGAGACAGTCACTGACATCAGTCTCACCACCCAGCCCCAGCCCCAGCCAGCAGCAGCACTCGGAGCCAGGCCGCTCAGCAGCTGTATTCAGTGGTGCTGGTGCCCCCGCTGTGCCAGGGGGTTTCCAAGAGTTCCCTGATACTCCCGGCTGAGGAGCTCACCTGGCTGAGGTTGGGGGAGGGGAATACAAGGGCAGCTCAGATACCAGGGATCTAGCAATCTAGAGTCGCTCTCAGCAGCCCAGCAGAAGAGGGTTTAACGAGGAGGGACGGGGCAGGGGCCTTGCGGATGAGCTCAGGTGGGTGGGCCCCTGCACAGGGGGCTGAAGAGATGCAGGCACCAATTGTGCGAGAAGCCGGCAACTGGCGCCCAAGGCTGGGAGCGTTGGTGGAGTCGGGGGGGACTCGGCGCTCACCAAGGGATATGAACAAATAAAAAAAACCATTTTAATTTTGTCGAACAGGCATTTTCTGTGGCAAAAAGTTTCTGTCTGACTAAGGTGCTTCCCTGACCACATCATGGCAGTGCCCGAGCGCCTCACAGAAATCCACATGGATGTCTCTCACACACCCAGGGAGGCAGGGCTGGGCTGCTGTCTCCATGGGACAGATGGGAACCATGGCCCAGAGGGACCAAGTGACTTGCCCAAGGTCACACAGGGAGCAAGGATCTGAGCCCAGATCGCCCAAGCCCAAGGCTACACTCAACCCATGGCCCCATCCTTCCTTCCCTGCTGGCCTGCTCTGCCTGCCACTGGAAATTCTTCTCTGGGCCCCGCTTAACGCCCGTCCCCACCCTCCATAGCTCATTTCCTTTCAATGCCCCACAAACCTCCAGCTATCCAGTACTAACCATTGTGACCTACTTGCTCTCCTTGAGCCAGATGCCCCCCAAAGAAGACCCAGCTCTTGACTTGATCTCAGCAGCAGCAGTAAATCCCCACCAACACATCCACACCTTGCACGGATGCTCTGTGACAGTGTCAGGTTCTTTCATTACAAGAGCTCAAAGTCCTGCAGGAGGGGACTTCAGGCTCAGCAAACAAGCAACTCAGGAGCGTGGACTTTAGAGAAGGAAAAGGCCTACCCTAGCCCATCCACCCTGCTGCCCTGGGGCCAGGGTAGGGCTGCTCCCTGCAGCATATGCTCCAGTGGCCTGGCTCATCCAGTTTGAAATGACTCCTGCATCTGCTGCTGTTCCATGTAATGAGGTCTCTATGTTAGCATTTATCCAGCAAGGGGAGGTAGACTCCAGGCAGCGAGCTCTCAGATTACAGACGGACCGAGGAGCGCTCCCTCGCTCAGGGGAGCCTATGGCACAAACCACGAGAGTAGTTTTAATTTTGTTCGCAAATTATCAAAAGGACATAAAGCTGAAAAAACTCATTTCCCCCATACAAATAACCATACTGGGGCAGGATAACAGGCTACGGAGCAACCAGTGTGAATCACTAGATCCAGTGTCAAGTTTGAGACATTAGAGCTACTGGGGGAAAGCTTAGCTACTGTTTCATTTCAAACAGTTACTATTCACCAGATGTTTATGAAAATAACAAGCCAGAGCATTGTGACAAACTGAGTGTGCAGTACAGGTGAAAGGGATGGACATCCTTGAGGCGTTTTAATCATAAAAATTCACAGCTTTGTGCAGCACTGATTAATATCAGATATTTCAAAATATTTTGTTTCAATTTCCCATCATTTTCGAATATCCACCACACTTTTAGTCTACCTAAAGCAACTTCAACAGCTGCAGCAAAAAGACTTTTAAATGTAAGCTATTTATCCTCTTTGAACACAATTTCTATGTTGCTATTAAGAAACCGGTAAATGATTTGTACACGTGATTGCAATTTGCTAATAATACTAATAATTAATAATAGTACCAATAAGGCATTTTCTAGTCAATGCCACTCCAAGACCAATGCATCATTTAGCAATAGTTCTGGGATGGAAAAGAATTCATCATTTTATTTTTCTTTCTCATAGGGACCCCGTTGGATTTGTAATGCACGTTAGATTTTATGTCACAGAAGCAAAGGGCTTGAGCTGAAGCCCACTGAAGTCAATGGCCAGGCTCCCATTGATGTCAGGAGGTCGGAGCAGGCCCCCATTTATTCAGCTTCCCTTTTGCTGTCCCAGCATCAGAAGGTCGAAGCCCCTCGCCCCTCCCCCGCGGCAGTGCCAGGTTCTTCTCCTGCCTCAGCTGAATGGCTATTAAGGGCCCTCGGCCCGTCGCACCCGCCCGGCTCGCTGGGGCAGGGCCCTCGGCCCGTTGTCCCCGCCCGGCTCTCCGGGGCAGGGCCCTTGGCCCGTCGCACCCACCCGGCTCTCCGGGGCAGGGCCCTCGGCCCGTCGTACCCGCCCGGCTCTCCGGGGCAGGGGCCTCGGCCTGTCGTACCCGCCCGGCTCTCTGGGGCAGGGCCCTCGGCCCGTCGCACCCGCCCGGCTCGCTGGGGCAGGGCCCTCGGCCCGTTGTCCCCACACCTTTGCTGCAGAGCTTGTCTCGTGGCAGTGACAGCCCCTAGTGCAACGTTAGCCCCCCCCACCTTTGCTTTTCGGCAGCACGTGAAACTTTCTTTCCCCAAGTGCATTTGATGATGCACATGGTTCGTTCTCACATAACAGACCTGCTGCTGCCCTCTGCACCCAGCGCCGCACGTGCCCTTCTGCAGCTCACTCCTTCAAGGGATCCCACCTAGGGCAGTGCCAGGGAACCTACAGACCTAATCCCCAGAGTGAGGCTTATTCACGTGGGTAAGGTTAATGGGGGCAGGGAATATTGGTTTGCCTGGTTTTAGTTTAGAGGGCACTGGGCGTTTTTACTGTCTTTAGTATTTCCAGTCTATGCTCCATTAATTGTCGTAATGCCCCAGGGCACCGTGGCTGGGACGCAGGGCACCTAGGCAGGGCACCGTGGCTCAGACGCAGGGCACCGTGGCTGGGACGCAGGGCACCTAGGCAGGGCACCGTGGCTGGGACGCAGGGCACCTAGGCAGGGCACCGTGGCTGGGACGCAGGACACCTAGGCAGGGCACCGTGGCTGGGACGCAGGGCACCTAGGCAGGGCACTGTGGCTGGGACGCAGGGCACCGTGGCTGGGACGCAGGGCACCTAGGCAGGGCACCGTGGTTCGGACGCAGGGCACCGTGGCTGGGACGCAGGGCACCGAGGCAGGGCACCGGGGCCGGGACGCAGGGCACCTAGGCAGGGCACCGTGGCCGGGACGCAGGGCAAACAGAAGGCACAGCATGTTGTTCTTGGCCTGTAGTATTTATTAACACAGGATGGGGGTGGTTGCAGTTGCAGCAAGACCCTAATGCTGGCTTTCCTGCCCTTTCCACATTTCCCAGCTCAGACCTGGCACAGGGGAGCTTTGGGAAGGGAAGTCCCACAGCTGCCTCCAAAGTAAAGGTCCAAGAGTTGGTATTAAACTAGGCCAACATGAGCCCTCACCTGGCTGCTCTCTCCTGCTGCCTCATGCGCTGGAGTGGCCTGTTCCACTGCGGTGTCTCCTGGCTGTGGGGGAGCAAGGGGAGAATTTGGCAAACTTTAAAAATCTATTTCCTAGGAGTTATGAAATTCCCCTTTCCAGTGGGTGCAGAAGGCACAGCTCGCTGGGGCAGGGCCCTCGGCCTGTCGTCCCCGCCCGGCTCTCTCGGGCAGGGCCCCCGGCCCGTCGTACCCGCCCAGCTCTCTGGGGCAGGGCCCTCGGCCAGTCATACCCGCCCGGCTCGCTCGGGCAGGGCCCTCGGCCTGTCGTATCTGCCCGGCTCTCTCGGGCAGGGCCCTCGGCCTGTCGTACCCGCCCGGCTCTCTGGGGCAGGGCCCTTGGCCTGTTGTATCTGCCCGGCTCTCTCGGGCAGGGCCCTCGGCCTGTCGTACCCGCCCAGCTCTCTGGGGCAGGGCCCTCGGCCCGTCGTACCCGCCCAGCTCTCTCGGGCAGGGCCCTCGGCCCGTCGTACCCGCCCGGCTCTCTCGGGCAGGGCCCTCGGCCTGTCGTACCCGCCCGGCTCTCTTGGGCAGGGCCCTCGGCCCGTCGTACCCGCCCGGCTCTCTGGGGCAGGGCCCTCAGCCCGTCGTACCCGCCCGGCTCTCTTGGGCAGGGCCCTCGGCCTGTCATGCCCGCCCGGCTCTCTCGGGCAGGGCCCTCGGCCTGTCATGCCCTTCACTGCAGCTGTGTGTTAATTTCCTGCTGTTTCCTTGCTCAGTGTTTTGAGCTGCACACCCCTTCCTTGGGCTGACAGGCCTCCACCGTAATGAGCCAGGAAGGCAGCTCCTAAGAAGCTAAACTTAGAGAGAGGTTGGGGGGGGGGGTGGTGATGCCAGGAGTGTAGTGAGGATCCCGGCAGAATGATCATGGCTCTGAGGCAGAGCTCCCCAGCAGTGGCCAGGGCAGAGGGACGTGGCCATGGGAATCTGGCAGTGTCTGCTAGGCTCTGTGCTAGAGAGCAGACGGAGTCAAGTGCGAGGTTCCACCCTGCTTCGCTGCACTGATTCCTCTGTAAGGGCAAAGCAGCTGCTCGCTGAGACCCCGGCACTCGCTCCGCTGGTGGACAAGCCTCTAGCAGCTCTCGCAGCCCAGCTGCCAGCCCTGCAAGTTTACTCCTCCCAGCATCATGTCTCCCTCTTCCCAGCTCCCAGGCAAAGTGTCACATCAAAGAACGGAGCCTTTTGTTTATTCCCCGTTTGAAGTGCTGCTAATTTTCGGTATGCATGCAGCGGCGTTTGGCTCTCCTCTCCCCGAATGAATGCTTATCGCATTGCTCTTAACTGACTGGAGACCTCCCATTTTAATCTTTTATTCATAATCTTCTTTCAGCTCAGACACAGAAAAAACATGTAAATTCAAAACCTCTGGGAACTGAAAATTTCGTAAGTGCTGCTGACCCTTCCCTGGCAGCGCAGGATGTGAGAGATATAAAGGAATTCTAATGAGGCACCTTTCCTTTGGTTAACTGAGTTAGAGGGGCCCAGCACCGATGGGTGCTGCTGTCCTCACTGCTCCACACACGTAGGGCGAGCAGGCAGGAGGGCTGCAGTCCGAGCCGGGGACTGCACACGCCCCTGAATACATGCTCCCTCACATGCACACTCCCCTGCTCACACACATAATCACTCACATCCAGATACGAGTGTGTGCACTTAGTCACTGACACATGCACACTCACTTACACAGACGCCTGTTCTCCTGCACGCTCACCCTTGCTTACTGCTTGCACCCACATGTGCACACCGGCTAACCCTCCCAAATGCATCCAAACTTGCAGGCACACTCCTTCCCTCACACATGCTCCCTTCAACATGCCCGTTCACTTGTATGCACGTTGGGTTACACACTCACCCTGCTGCATGCCCAGCCCCACAGCCATCTACACACATGCACCATTTGCACACACTCACTAACCTCCCCCCAGTCTCTCACACACTCAGCCTGACTTGCTCTCCCTCCACATGTGATCTTTTATGCTGAACCCTTGTGTGTGGTTGTGAAGGCTGGCGGGCTCCTCTGTATGATGTGATGAATACTGTATGTGCAATATGATTGGCCCATTGCAGGAAAGGATGGTTTCTGGCTGGCTATCTGGTCTCTCTCACCCACAGAAGTTGGGCCACTAAAAGATATTCCCTCCCCCACCTTGGCTTTCTCTAGGGCGGAAGTCAAAAGGGATTGTTAGGAGAAAGAAGCAGGAAGCAAGTCAATGCCTAGAGATAAGATGCCTCTGGGGTAAAACCTTCATGGTCCTCCAGAGAACAATAACTGGGCTGTTAACTGGGAAGAGCCTGCCTGCCTTGGGACCAACCGCAGAAACAAGGACAGGTACAATCAGATTGCATGGGGGATGCAGGCAAAGGGGTACAACACAGATCAGCAGCAGTGCCGCGTGAAAGCAAAGGAACTGTGGCAGGCATACCATGAGGCCAGGAAGCATGACAATAGATCTGGTGCTGCCCCACAAGCCTGCTGTTTTCACAATGAGCTGTAGGCAATACTTGGTTGAGACCCCACCAGCGTCATGCAGACCACCATGGACATGCTGAAGGAGCCAGAGACCCCTGCTCTGAACAGAGAAGAGGAGGTGGAAGGGGACTACAGCCATCCTGCGAGCCAGGACCTCTTTAAGACCCCACCCCAGTCTAGCCAGCCCCACCAGTTGTGCTTGGATGAGCCTGATAAAGAGGCAGAGACCTTCGGTAAATGTGAATGCATTTTTCCTTACACTGTTTACATTTAAAGATGGCGCCCGGCCCATCCCCAAGTTAACAAGACACAGGTGTCGGGTTTTTTTTATTGCTTTACTCATATGAAAAGAGGTAGTGATGCAACAAACAGAGGTAGCTTTGGCATCTGCTTTTCATTCCCCTGTTGGGTGGGGAGGGGGCAGAGTAGTTTATGTACACATAGGGATGACCCTTGATCTTCCTGAGAGAACTCCATGAAACGTTCATGGAGGAACTCGGCCACACTCTAACTCTCCTGGACGTTTCTAGGGATGGCAGACTTATTTCTTCCTCCACGGTGGGACGCTTTCCCACAAGTTCGGCTGGCACCATTGCAGTAAACAGGCTAGCGGCATACAGGCCTGGGCAGCTTTGGGATGCCAGTAGCAGCTGTGTTCTCTGTGCCTGTCTGACCCTCAGGAGATACCAGCTAAAACCACCACTGCCTGTGGAACAGGGCCAGCATCCAGCGCTGTTGCCCCATACGTGTACCTGGGTGGCTACCTCCGGCGTTGTGAATCCCCGTGATTTTCAAGGTGTGGCGCTGCTCGGTGTCACCACACCTACGTTTCTCAGTGAATCTAGCGCAAGGAATTTCCAACCCAGTAACTCCCAGGGTGTCACTCCAGTGGGGGTGGCCCCAACCAAAACTGCCGCGTAGACAAGGCTCCAGCATGCTCAAGACTTTTCCTCATCGTGTTTGGTGGCCTAGTGGTGAAGGCCCCAGCCCCTGGCTCTACACTACAGCCTGCTCTACTGCTGCTGTTGGTGTCACTAGGCATAACAGTCCTGCTCTAGGCCTAAAATGAACCAAAGTCCCTCCATGTTTAACCTCTAATCAACCCCAAAAGCCAGCTGCAGAAATTGGAATGGGTAACAGCCAGTTATCAGTTGCAACACCGCTCATACCGGCAACAAGCGGTAATAATGAGGCCTGCAGGTTTCTGGCTGAGGGGACACCAACTCTGCCACTCGGGAAGCTGCACCCTCTGGGAACCGAGTCCAGAAATTACAGATGTAGACACATCCTCAACCTGAGGGGGTTGGAAGCCTTTCGCTACTCGTCCGAGGAGAGCCTTAATCCCTGTGATCCCGAAAGCACTTCCTCCGGTTTGACTAAAGCTCAACTTCAGCTTGGTGTGTGTGCCTTGCTTGGACAATTGGGCACAACCTTCTCAGCAGCTGGGAAATAACTCCAGGGTGTGGCTCTGGCCTCTGCTCCTGCACCCGCGATTGCCCGAGGCTCTCCAGAGCCAAGTCTGTTTCCAGACTGGGACAAAATGGGATTCTGAGCTTTCAGAGTGTGTATATTAAGACACTGATGCCCTTTGAGGAGTTCTGCGACTAAGGGTCACGTCTATCGTGATTTACAACATGGAAATTATTTCAGGGAAATTTCTAAGGCAATTGTATCTGTGGAGCCAGCTTTTAACCAGTTTAACTGTTAGAACATCGATAGTGCTGTTTCAATCTCCCATCCGTTTATTTTGAGTAATCTTCTCGAACACACAGCTAAGTGTAAAGCAAAGAGGGAATCTGGTGCTCCTCAGCAGGTGGGCTGATGTGTGAGCAGATAGGAATATCAGTAACGATCAGGCAGAAATTGCCCTTTGTTCACTTTCGCCACAGAGCGTGTTTGACCTCAGAAAGATTTCATAAAACTGACACAAAGAAGAGGGCTTGTGGGCACGTAAAACCAACATGGGCGATGTCACGTAGGACTGCTGGGCTGTTTTAAAGTCCTGTACCACAGTGACCAAGCACCTTAATAATGCTGATGGTGTGCCGGGGTTTGTACTATTAATGACGTATCCCAGCTTAGCTTGGACAGATAGCAAAGCAAATACAGTAGGATTGCCTGGTCAGTACCTAGGAATGGTACTATGCGTTACTAGAGAAGGAAATCTAGTTCACCGGTGAAAGAATGATTACTTGCCTTGATGCCTGGCTATCGCCGGAACAGGATGTCTCTGCTTGGGACACAAACTGCCCAGGGGCCGAACTCTGTGAGGTGCTGGTGGGCACTGGCTTCCGCTCATTGAAAGGAATTGAGTTGGGCTGGGAGACGGCGTGACACTGCCATGATCCTTTTTACCATGGTGGTTTCCATATAGTAACACTAGAGTGTTTGCAGGTTGGTGTCCCTGGCTCTCTGCTGGGGATGCTCACAGGGGGTGGGGGGATGCTGATTGCTGGGGATAGAGCTTCGGGAAACATGTCAGATTGTTACTGGGGTGCACAAGCGTCTCCATTTGGCATTATAAATATGCTGAAGGCTCTGTAGGCGCTGCTGGGTTGGGAGGGTCTGTCTGCTTGGCCAGCTGGTCCCCCACAGCAGGACTGATTTCAGGAGACCCATCTACAACCTAAGCAAGTAGACAACATACCTGGCCTGTGTGTCACTCCTTGGACTCCCCCAACCCTGAGCCCATGCAGCAAAACATCTGTTCCCATCTGATTAATTGCCCTGCCCTTCTCGCTGCTGCTCCCCAGGGAGCTCAGAGATGTCCTGACAACATAGGTAAATGGGAGCATGGGTGGCCTGAACCTGCCAGGCCCACCTGAACGTACAGTCACCTGGCCCCTTTGCCCTGCGGCCTGGCTGGCCCCTTCCCTGCAAGAACATTGGATAGTCTGAAAAATCAACTCTCTCTTCTGGCTTCAGCGCCCAGTGGGGCCATGCAGGCTGGGAGATAAAAACACTTCGGGAGCCAGCCTCTCAGCCCCTGGTGGGCGAGCCCTGGCCAGGATGGTTTTTCTCAGGAGTCACAGGGACCTCTTAAAGAAGGGGAAGGGAGAATCGTAATATTACAAAACTGGAAACTCAGGTCCCTTGTGACAAGTGGAGGTTGGGGGAGGGGGTGTCATTTATCTAGTGAGTGGCTATTAGCATGGACACGCGTTTAATTCTCAGAGGTTAATAATACTGTAGCTGTGCAGAGGGCTCTGAATAGTATCCCCATATAACCCCATGGATACGTCACCCTGCACATTGCACTCTTAGCTGTCAGCCAGGTACAGTCTCTAACACACGTAAGCTCCCCCTGGGCAGGTGCTTGCTTTTGGATTGAATGCCTATGGTTAAACCCCCTACATCTGGCAGAATGTGAATGTCGGCTTTATGAATCAATGCAATGTGGAACTTTAACAAACCCTACCGCGGCCCGGCAAATCTCTGCTCCCCGCTTCCTGGGGCGAGTGATGCTTTTGGTGGGCATATGAAATATCTGCCTTTGACATTTTCACCATGGTGAGGGTGGTGAGCAGCATCTGTTCACAATAACGGTGCAAGGAAGCACGCGCTTCTCATGCTTTAAACACACACTGGTCCCTTTTTGCCCCTTCAGCTCTGCAGATTCCTCCGTAGCAGATCCTGGTGGCTCTCTTCTCGGTTATGGCATAGCTAGGGTCACCGGTTCCTTGCCCAAAAGCAGTTAGCCTGTCTTTAGTTTGGATATTTATAATGATTTTTGAATTTGCAGGTGGAGCCGAGTATTGTGTCTGGGTAAATCTGCAGTATCCAGAACCTACAGAAAACTGACAAAGGCTACGATTCAACCAGGCCTGCAGATGAAATTGAACAGACTTACTGTAGCAACTCCTTGGGACAATGGCTCAGCGTTAATGCTTGAAATACGCCTCGTGCTGAGGTTATTCTAGGCTAGGCCTGTTTGAGCCCTAACAGGAAATGTACATCCTTGGAGTATGTTACTTTTCCATTGTGCGTTGGTCTCTTTGTCACAGCTTGTTTCTCTGTCAGGCCCAGAAGGGAATTGCTGCTCTATTCCTGTGGGGCCTGTTGTAGGAACTGGGCCTACAAACCTCCTCTCCTTGTGGGTTCAGCTGGAAGAAGTGAGGGGAAGTTCAGAAGACGGCCCAGTAACCGCTAACAGCAGGTGGTGATGGGAAGAGGTATGAAAGGGAGACAGACAGACAGACTGAATGAGTCCAATCCCAAGCTCTGTGGTCAGATCATGCCTGGTAAACAGGAAAGTGCGGAACTGGAAATCAGTGAGCCAAAATTGCCACGTCAGAAACTAGGTACCACTGGGCTGTTGTGGGCTATTGTGCCCATCACTCCTTTTGTGGGGCCTTAAAGAAAGAGACTTAGAGGAGAAAAATTGGCTACTGGAGCGAGCTTCACCATCATGGCTGCCTCCCCCACCATCTCCTGGGACCCAGGACCTTTGTCCTCCTGGTCCTGAGAGACGTCCTGACCAGACCGGGCCAGAGAGAGGGACCCAGGTGAAATGGGATTGCACTGTACAACAACAGCAATGACACTAACTCTTCTCTTCCCCACGCTATGCACACACACAGACACACTCACGCTATGCACACACACACACGCGCATGTACTCACACAGATACGCACAGCCACGCACACTCACACTATGCACACATGCACATCACACACACTCATGCTACACACGTGCATGCACTCTCACACACATGCACATCCATACACATTCACACTACGCACACACACATCCATACAGTCACGCCATGAACACACATGCACGTCCATGCATACATAGAATCATAAAATCATAGAACTTAAGATCAGAAGGGACCCTTATGATCATCTAGTCTGACCTCCTGCATGATGCAGGCCACAAGAGTTGACCCACCCACTCCTGAAATAACTCTCACCCTTGACTCAGCTGTTGAAGTCCCCAAATCTTGATTTAATGACTTCAAGCAGCAGATAATCCTCTAGCAAGCGACCCCTGCCCCATGCTGCGGAGGAAGGCGAAAAACCTCCAGGGCCTCTGCCAATCTACCCTGGAGGAAAATTCCTTCCCGACCCCAAATATGGCGATCAGCTGAACCCCGAGCATGCGGGCAAGATTCTCCATCCAGACACTCAGGAAAAAGACTTTCAATATCCCAACATTTACCATCGGTACTAACTACCAGCGGTGGCACATTATTGACCTATTGTGTAAATCAAGTTATCCTATCAAACCATTCCCTCCATAAACTTATCAAGCTTAATCTTAAAGCCGGAGAGGTCTTTCGCCCCCACTATTTCCCTCGGTAGGCCGTTCCAGTATTTCACTCCTCTGACGGTTAGAAACCTTNTCTGTTTTACTGGCTGGCTGAGAGTCACGTCTGACTGCGAAGTGGGGGGTGCTTGCAGGACCTCTGGCTTCCCCAGGACCCCGCCTGGGCGGACTCGCTGTGGGAAGCACACGGAGGGGCATATGCTGAATACTCCAAGGAGAGACCCAGGAGGTGAAGACCTGTGAGCTTCTTGCCCTGAAAACAGTCTGCTCCGAGGGAGAGGAGGCTCCCCAAAGTCCTGACTGCCTTTGTGGGGAGCAGTTCCAGAGCATCGCCCAGGGACTCCGTGACAACCCCAAATATGGCGATCAGCTGAACCCCGAGCATGCAGGCAAGACTCTCCATCCAGACACAAAATGCACGTGCTTGCACTCACTCACACACATGCATGCTATGCACACACATGCACATCCACGCTATGCACACACACGCACTCACCCACACACATACACATGCTATGCACACACAAACACACCCATGCACACACATGTGCATGCACTCTCACACACACACACACACGCACTCACACTATATAACTCATACTGGTTTTGCCCCTCCCCCCATTTCTCAGCTCAACATGCTCCTCCAGCAGGGAAGCTGCTCACAGAATCTCACACGTAATCCCTGTGTGTGCAGCGCTGTGTGGGGCTAGAGAAGGGCACGGGTCCTGACTCCTCTGGGCAAGTCCCCTCGGGCAGCCCCCATGCCTGCTGGAAGGAACGGCAGCAGCAGCCTGTGGATCCCTTAGCAGCTCCACCAGCCCTTGTACCCCGTGAGAACAGCCCTGCATGACACATTTGTCAATAAGAGACAGAGAAATGGGCAATGGGAAGAGTTTTATTGTCCGGGAAGAGGTGCAGACTCTGACCATAAAAGAAGGGCAAGGAAGAGAGAGGCAAGGGCCATCTAGCAACCCTCTGTCCCTGGGTACCAGGGCCCATCCAGCAACACTCCTCTGCCGGGGACCAGCACCTGGCCAGCAACCCCCATCCTTTGGACCAGGGCCTGTCCAGCAACTCCCGTCCCCAGGGGTTGGGGCTGTCCAGCAACCCCCCTCTCCCTAGGGACCATCCACCAACCCTCTGCCCTCCAGGAACCAGGATCTATCCAGAACCGCCCCCTTATACCTCCCATGTGCCGCAAGGCGGGTAAGGCCCAGCCAGCCCCCTCCCCCGGGCGTTGCATGTGCCGCAGGCGTAAACTCCGAGTACACAGACCCCAGGATTGGCGCACGAGGGGTCTGAGTGCACAGAGGGTGGAATGTAACTCGAACCACATACTGCATCTAGCCCTCGTTCGGAAGAGCTTCCATAGGAAGCAGTGGAGTTCCCACGACATAGTCCCAGAGTAGAATTGAGATGTAGACGCCCTGGATAGAAAACTAAACCAAGCCCGGGAGGGTTCAGTTTAGCCAGGATTATTGCAGACTGGAAAATGGCTTTAACCCCTCCCCCCACATCCCACCATCCTCCAGTTTCTCTGGCGCTGCTGGAAGGCGACCTCGGGCCAAGTCCCACTGTCACATGTGCTGAAGTAAATCCAGAGTATCTCCACTGGAACCAATGGAGTGACTCTGGATTTCCTCTGCTGTCACTGAGAGCGGACTCTGGCCTCGCCTGCGAACCGGCGTGGGTCTCAGACGCATGAGTAACAGCAGCGTTGGGAGGAGCTCTTCTCCCCTGCCCCAAGGAGTGGGGTCCCTCAGCGAGCTCCGGCTACACGCCCCCTTGAAGAGTCTTGGCAGCGCGGCCAGCCCCTTGGATNGTGGTCGCAGCTCGGCGTGCTGCTGGGAGTGGTGCCGCTGGTGACTATCTCCAGGGGAGGCTTGGCCAGGCCCTGTTCGCACAGCAAGGCAGGCTGGCTGTGGGCAGCCCCTGGCTGGTTTTAGGCAATGTGAGAGTTCAGTAAACCCCCCTCGGACCCGGAAGAAGACATGACAGGACCGTGAGAAGGGACGCGGCCCCTCATGCGGCCCCAGCCTGGCCTCTGCTCTGCTGGGACTCGCGGGGGGGGGGGGGGGGGGGGGGGGGGGGGGGGGGGGGGGGGAACCTGAGCGTGTAGCCCTAAGACACATGCTCTCCCCTGGCCCTGGCCTGCCCGTGCTAGGTGCAGTGCTGGTGCATTCAGGAAGTGGTGACTTCCTAGCTGGTTCCGGGTTCTCCTTTGACAGCACGTCTCACATCTCCCCGAGCACGCGCCAGCGCTCCTGGCCCCTCTCCCCAGCTCCAAGGAAGTCCCGTCCGCTCACAGCACCAGCAGAAACTACTGCAGGAGGCTCAAGACTGTCCGGTTTTCCAGTGACTCTCCTGAGAGCAGCGGCAATGACCCTGGTAGCTTCATGGAGGGGCTGGTCTGGAGGTCCTGGGTAGAGCAGGACACCATCACAGGGTGGTGGGAGCAGGCACTTTGCTGTCTCTGCCATGCAATGGTGTGGGAGGCCTTGCAAGGCTCAGAGATCCAGCTAAGCCTCCAGGCAGTACAACAGCAGCTCAGACACAGTCGGCAGCAGCACACGGAAGAGACTTGCTCGGCTGCTCCCGTCATCGCTGTCCGTCAGTGCAGCTCCCTTTGCAGGGCCCAGCCTGGGCAGCGCACCCCTTGCTGGAGCAGCTCGGCAGTGCTGCCCCCTTCTATTGCACAGCCCCTAGCTAGGCCATGCTAGGAGCCCCGGCCCAGCAGGGACACAGGATGGAAGATGGAGGCTGCTCCTACCTTCAGCCGGAGGAAGAAGCCAGCAGATTCAGCAATGTACCTGGAAAGCTCTTCCACTCTCCCTTGGGAGCGCGAATCCCAGCAAGGCCACGGAAAGCCACAGAGGCTCGAGGTTCTGGCTCGGCGCGTCTCCCGCCAGCTTTGCTCGCCACTCTGCCAGGATCGGTGCTTTTGGGACGCCAGCTGCTGGGTCTGGGGAGCTGGTGATTAGAGATGCCGCCTGGGGCCACTGGTGTTCAGCAGCTGAGACCTCATGATCTGGATGCTGCTCAGGATCTTCTTCTGGTGCCCCATGAGGGTGATCCCCAGGCTCCGAACGTCACTGTGAAAACAAAGGCAACGTCAGAACCTGGCTCCCCCTGTGTGGCAGGCCAGGCCACGGGGCTTCCCCTCCACTGGCTCAGCTGCACTCGCCTGCCAGTGGCGGAGCTGCCGTTGTCTGGTCCTGAGGGGCTGACGTGCTGTTCTGAGGAGTGACTGGCTGTCAGTCTCCATGGCCCACGGCCCCCGCACCGTCCCCAGGGGCAGAGGGAGGCAGAGGGGAAATGGCTCCTGACACGCTAGGAGCAAGCAAGAGCGATGCTCTGAAATTGGAGCTGCTCACAGATCACCCAGTCAGACACACAGACAGCCCTGTCCACTCAGCAGCTTCTCCGAGGTGTCCCTGAAACTCCAATTAGCATCCCCTCGTTCTGCAATCACGTGCAATGGTCTGACGCTCACTGAGCTTCCACTGTGCAGCCTCCCGTCCAATCCTGCTGGACACACCATCTTGTCACATACAGAGCCCTATGCACCCACGCGCACTCACACACAGCCCTGTGCACATGTGCACACACACAGCCCTATGCACCCACGCGCACTCACACACAGCCCTATGCACCCATGCGCACTCACACACAGCCCTGTGCACACGTGCACACACACACACAGCCCTATGCACCCACGCGCACTCACACACAGCCCTATGCACACGTGCACACACACACACACACACACAGAGCCCTATGCACCCACGCGCACTCACACACAGCCCTATGCACCCACGCGCACTCACACACAGCCCTATGCACACATGCACACACACACACAGAGCCCTATGCACCCACGCGCACTCACACACAGCCCTATGCACACGTGCACACACACACACACACACACAGAGCCCTATGCACCCACGCGCACTCACACACAGCCCTATGCACACATGCACACACAGACACCGCCCTATGCACCCACGCGCACTCACACACAGCCCTGTGCACACATGCACACACACACACAGAGCCCTATGCACCCACGTGCACTCACACACAGCCCTGTGCACACGTGCACACACACACACAGCCCTATGCACCCACGCGCACTCACACACAGCCCTATGCACACGTGCACACACACACACACAGCCCTGTGCACACGTGCACACACACACACAGCCCTATGCACCCACACGCACACACAGAGCCCTGTGCACACGTGCACACACACACAGACACCGCCCTGTGCACACATGCACACACACACACACACAGCCCTATGCACCCACGCGCACTCACACACAGCCCTGTGCACACGTGCACCCACACACCCACACACAACCCTACGCACCCACACGCACTCACACACACAGCCCTATGCACCCACGTGCACTCACACACAGCCCTATGCACACGTGCACACACACACACGGTCCTATGCACCCACACACACAGCCCTGTGCACACGTGCACACACACACACACACAGCCCTATGCACACGTGCACACACACACACAGCCCTATGCACCCACGTGCACTCACACACATCCCTGTGCACACGTGCACACACACACACACACAGACACAGCCCTATGCATGTGCACACACACAGACACAGAGCTCAGCATCACCTTGGCACATTGGCTCAGGACTGACTCATAAAGAAGAGCACCAAGGAGAGAGGCACCAACTCCACTTCCTTCAGTATTTGGATTTTCTCCCCTTCAGGTGCTAACTAGGCCTAACACTGCTGAGCCTGGAAGATCCACAGAGCCCAAGGTAGGAGGGCAGCAGACAGTGATGGGGGTGACGGGTGGTGCCAGCACATCCTGGCCTACATCAGTCACTTCTCCCCCTTCGTACTCACTCGATGTTCATCCGCATCACCATCCCCAGCGAGGAATACCCGGCCACTGCGAAGTTCTCCCGATAGCGCCCCAGTTTGATGGACTCCAGCCAGTCCGCCACGGTAAAACAGCTCGTGAAATCGAAGAAGCCTCTGTCAAAGGGAGTTTGGGTGAACCTCGAAGACAAGAGAAAAGGCATCAACGTAGAGCTAAGGGGCGGATCAGCGAGTGGAGTCAAGGTACCGGAAAAGCAGCCTGTGCAGTGGGGGATGGCAGCCTGACGCCCCAGCACTATTCTACCATTGCACAATTACCGCTCCCCACGGCTTGTGTTTCCACAAGAAGTGAAGGTCAGGGGCAAGAGGGCTGGGGCCCTCTCTGGTCAGGCAGAGCCAAAGAGAGGGTTACGGGAGGGGTATCCACATTGCCAGGGCTCAGTATTGTGTATGCACTTGTGTGTATTGTGTGTGCACAACTGAGCTTTGTGTGGAGATGGGCTGTGCATGCGAATCCGAGTGTGTGAAATGCAGCTGCTCCCCTCACGGCTCGTGAAATCACGCTCGTTTTCTATTCCTGGCGGGTGTTAGCCAGGCCTGTGGCCATGACCACGCTGAAGCCATAAACACCACCCAGGCTGGGAGGCTTGTGCGGCTCATTATGGTTATGGCCTGGACTGTGTTAGCCATAAGCTCTAGCTTGGATGGCGGCTTTAAGTAGGTCTCTGTGGCTCTGATCCATCCGTTGTGTTGCCCATCATTGTGGCATGTGAGTGCCCGACGTGGCTGGTGCCAGCTCAGAGCCTGGGCTTGGCTCGGTCTCTGACTGTCTCACTGTGGCAGTGAACGAGCTCGCTGTCCGCTCTGGCTTGGCATGAGGCTCTAGCCAGAGAACAGGCCATAAAGTGGCCAATGTTAGCCAATGAGAAGCCATTGTTGCCATATCTGGCAAGAGAGTTGCTCACCAATTCACCGCGGCTATGATGCACTGGCTGGTGCTGGTGGGTGAAGAGTCTCTCTGGCTCACCATGGCTATGAGCAGAAGGTGCTGTGACCACCTGCAGCGCTCGAACTGGCTCATTCTGGCTGTGGCCAGCCTTATCAGGCTATCGTGGCTGTGGCTGGCCTTGCCAGTTCACCGCGGCTGTGCCCGGCCTTACCGGTTCACCGTGGCTGTCTTACCGGTTCACCGTGGCTGTGGCCGCCTGACCGGTTCACCGTGGCTGTGGCCGCCTGACCGGTTCACCGTGGCTGTGGCCGGCCTTACCGGTTCACCGTAGCTGTGCACTTGAGATTCTCAGGGTTGCGGATGAGCTTGTCCAGGATGCTGACGATCTGGGAGAAGCGTGGCCGCTCGCTGCGATCCTTCTGCCAGCAGTCCAGCATGAGCTGGTGCAGGGCTGTAGGGCAGCCCATGGGGGCAGGCAGGCGGTAGCCCTCCTCCACTGAGTTAATGACCTGAAAGATAGGTTTGCTCGGGGTGAGCCCACAGCCCTCCCGGAGCGCACTCTGAGATGCCCTGGCTCTTTGCTCCAGAGCTCTGTGGAGCTAGTCACAGACTGAAGCTGGCAAAGCAGCTGCAGGAGCAGCTCAAGCAGTGACCAATGGCCACTGGTGGTAACAGGCACCTGTTCTCCGGAGGTCTCCCGCTGAACACACCAGCCCTCGGCCTGACTGGCTCTTTGGGCCGACCCCCTCCCACTCGCCAGCCCCCTCCCTTCCTTTGTCTTATTCATCTCGGCAACCCCCTAACATAACCCCAGATAAAGCATATAAACGACACGCAGCGGGACAGGGACCCCCAGTAACACGCAGCGGGGCGGGGACCCCCGGTAACACGCAGCGGGGCGGGGACACCCAGTAACACGCAGCGGGGCGGGGACACCCAGTAACACGCAGCGGGGCGGGGATACACACTATGCGGAAGGAAGGACTGAAGACACATTGATATTTTCACACAGGGTATTTGACAATTCCCCCTCACGGCTCGGCTGAGCTCGGCGTTGAGGCCCCAGCGTTGCCCCTCCCAGACAGCGTAAAGTCTCGCGCTCCATTCCCGTGGGGTTCCAAGGAGAGGCAGCATCGCCCTTTGCCCAGAGAACTACACTCTGGCTTTGGACCCCCTCCCCAGTGGCCTCCATCTCGCCCTGAGCCCTCCCGACCGCTCAGTTAACAGGAGGTGCCGCCCCTAGCAGAGGGAGGGAGGGAACCGGCCTGATACCAGCCCAGCCGCAGGCAGGACGACGCTCCCTTACATCCCGGTTGGTCATGTTCCAGTAGGGCCGCTCCCCGTAGGCCAACACCTCCCACATGACGACGCCGTAGCTCCACACGTCGCTGGCTGAGGAGAACGTGCGGTACGCGATGGCCTCGGGGGCCGTCCAGCGGATGGGGATCTTCCCCCCCTGAAACACAGAACACAGGGTAACCGTCCAGGACAGGCTCCACCCGGGGCAAAGAGCTGGCACCTGGGCAGCAAGGCCATTCAGCAGTTATCGCGGAGAGCCAGAGCTGGGCCTCACTGCCCCGGAGCAGGAGCTGGGGTCAGGCATGCATGGGGACTGTCCACTTGCATCAGCCTGGAGCCTGCCATTGGCATCTCCGTGACTGCCAGCATGCCCAGTCTGTTACAGAGACCCGCCGCCTCGGAATCCACCATGGAGTCTCCCGGGTCTCCCGGCAAAAAGCTCCCAGGCCTGATCTTGCTTAGCCTAGTTCCCGGAGGCAGGGCTCTCCGATCTGTCGGCGCTGAGGATCCAACCCGCAGCCACTGGTACCACACAGCGTCAGCATTAAGAACCAATGGACCCGGGCGGGGCCTTTCCCAGTGTAGCGTTGCTGGTGGCACTATAGAGACTGAGCCTAGAGCAGGCAGCTCCCCCCCCACCCCCTAAGAACCCCCCCCCCGGCTTTCTGGTTCGGTGACTGGCACCAGCAGCATTGCAGGGCCTGAATGTAAATGGTCTCCCTTCCTTTCGCTGGGCCGGGGAGCTCATCTAACTGGGAAGGGCATGTGGTTCCTCCTCCCTCCCGTGAATTGTTAGCAGCTCCGTCCTCTCCTGGGCCTTGTCTGCACTGGCAAAGTGGGACCCATCATTCACCACCGGTAGCAACAGCAGGCGCTCGGCAGGGTTCAGGCATTTCCATCACTGTGTCGGCTACCCCGTCTCAGAACAGGGTTAGACAGAAGACACGCTGAGCCCTGGCCTGGCTACACGGGCACACTCCCAGGCTGAGCGACGAGTCCTGGCTCTGCCAGTGCAGATGCAGCCCTGCCATCCTGTCCCGGGTAACTCTGGAGCAGTTAGTAATGGCAGCATGAGAACACGGGATTGGCTCCTAACGCCAGACTCTGGGCAGGCGCTGATGCTGAGCTAATGTGTTCATTTCAAATATGATCTGACCCCAACCTTGGTAAAGGGGCTGAATTTTAAATACCCATTTCTTGCCCCTGCATCGGGCTCGAGACCAGACGTGCACCCATCGCTAGCACCCGCTGAAGCAAAGGTGAGTGGAGTGTGTCTGCCCAGGACATCTGGAAACCCTCAGCTAGTGACTCACTCAGTGGCAAATGCCCGTGTTGGGTAAAGCTTGTCCTAGTCTGCCCTAGAGTGCCCCTGATATATTCAAAGCAAGGGCACAGGGCAGGTGGTAGATCTGGAAACAGGAGCAGGATTGACAAGGGCCAATGACCAGCTCAGGGCTTGTGTCATGTGACACATCCCAGCCCTGCCAGGATAATCTTGTTGTGTCACCAAGGCCGAGTACCGAGAGTTTTGCTTGCACGCAGGACTGAACCTGAAAGCACCGAGAATTTAGCCTGGCTGCTGGAAGGCCTCCACCCGCAGGTGTCCCAGAGAGCTGGATATAAGGAAGACAATAAGGCAGAGAGTGGGCTCATGTTTAGACTCCTGAAAGCCTAGACTCTGGGCCCTTTCTCCCTACACCTCACTGAGGAACGCAGCCTCTGCCCTGAAGGTATCTGGTGTGGTGCTGCAGGGTGTCCCACATGCAAGCCCAGCAGGGAGAACAAGCCCAGAAATTATTAGACACTGGAGGATGCATGTTTATCCCGGGGGAAGGAGCAGCCAACCACAGAGATCCATGGCTTCTCGCTCTCTCTCTTACTTCCCAGTTGGGTGGATTTAGGCAAGACGTGAAAGACCAAACACACACACATGCAATCTATGTTAATAGAACGTGGTTTAGATTGCAAAGTCGAGCACTCAAAGGTTAAGAAATGTCAGCATTACAGTTACACACGTGGCCTTAATTCTACCCCTTTGTGTGTCCATCCTGTGCACTGGTCCCATGGAAAATATAGTATGTGACCATGTTCCTACAGACTATCAGAATGCAAACCATCACCGTGGCCAACACTTCAGGGACTGGAGCAGGAAACCCTCCAGAGTGGAAAGCATGAGCTAAATAGCTAGCGTTTGTAAAGGAGAGCTGTAACAGACCCATACCCACGGGAAGCGGGCCCAGAGGGGGACACATGACACAGACTGGCACTGACCAGTGGGTTACGTATGGAAACGGGGGTCAAATTGATGTTGTGCAGGCAACTGTCAAATTGGCATTTCCTAATTTTTGCGTGCTTGACTTTGTAACCTAAATCAGTGGCTCTCAACCTTTCCAGACGACTGTCCCCCTTTCAGGAGTCTGACTTGTCTTGCGTACCCCCAAGTTTCACCTCGCTTAAAAACAACTTGCTTACAAAATCAGACATAAAAATACCAAAGTGACACAACACACTATTACGGAAAAATTGCTACTTTCTCATTTTTACCATATAATTATAAAATAAATCAAGTGGAATATAACTAGTGTACTTACATTTCAGTGTATAGCATATAGAGCAGTACAAACAAGTCATATGAAATTTTAGTTTGTCCTGACTTCGCTAGTGCTTTTTATGGGGCCTGTTGTAAAACTAGGCAAATCTCTAGATGAGCTGACGTACCCCCTGGAAGATCTCTGCGAACGCCCAAGGGTACGTGTGCTCCTGGTTGAGAACCACTGACCTAAATTATGTTTGCAGTGTTGTAGCTGTGTTGGCCCCAGGATATTAGCGAGACAAGGTAATTGACTTGTGTTGGTCCAGTAAAAGATATTACCTCACCCACCTTGTCTCTCTAATCTAATGTATGTTCATTTAACATAGCTTTTGTTTGTAATTTCAAGATTTTCTTTAAAAGAAAAACCAAATTCTGTGATGTATAATTGTGTCAACTCAGCCATCACGTCATGCATCATCAGGATTTGAACCCTGAATTTTCATTATTGTAACACATACTTAGACCACATTACCCACTGTACCTGCTATATGAGGAGAAGGCTGCTAGCTCAGAGGGGAATGGGGTGGGCTCTCTCCCCCCTCCGATGCCAAGAAGCGATGGGCTCCTGCCCCAGGTGGTGCCCCTAGAGTGGGGGATGGGCTCCTACCCCATGTGCCAGGTCTGGGAAGGAGTGTGGTCAGGGTGGGAGCCTTGTCCAGCTCTCGTCCTCATTCCCAGCACTCCGGGGGCTCTGGCAGCTCCCTGGGCAGTTGCTGCTGCCGCTGCTCTGGTAGAAGCTGGGGCTTGTCCTTAGAATGTTTGTGCTGAGCTACTATTCTGGCAAGCTAAGCCATGCAGGCCGAGAACGGAAATGGTGATTTTTACGTTTCTGTCTCAGCCAAACCTCAACAGAATTTCATGGGACAAGCAAAAGACACGTCTCTAGCTCCGGTGCTTTGCCCCGGCGGAATGTCAAAGGCCTGCAGCATATAATGGAGGGGTGAGAGCTCCTCAAAAAAAGGCCTCAAGAACCTGCTATAACAGAAATGTTAGGTTACCTAAATCTAGGGGGTCACTGCGAGCTCTTCCTAAAATAAGAAATCCTTTGCTCCAGCCAGCAATGGGACTCAATAACTTTAAACAATTTTTAAACTACTGAACCAATCTACTTCAAACTCAGCTTGTTCTGTTGATCTCACTGAGATTAAAACATCAGGCCAAGTCTGAGACTGTATGTATGTAACAGTGTGGCAGCATTTGTGTGAAACTCCCTGAGACAGATGAGCTGTTACCTCACCCAGTTACACGGGAGATGGGAGGAGAGAGGAGCTAGGGTATGAACTGAGCAGCCCTGAGGGCGGAACCAGATTGGGAGGAGGATTAATCTGACACCCAGAAGAGGGTGATTTGGGACTCTGCACAGGGTGTGGACTGTAATTGAGAGCAGGCTGGGAAAGGTGCCAGCTCACGCGGTGTTGTAACTCCCTCCATGTACGGCTGTGTAAGAAACGAGTTTGTATTATAGGAATTGTCAGATAATGTATAATGGTCTAAGGGGATCCATATTTCATGGCACCAGCACAAGAGGGTGGAGATAAGGCTGAGCTTCCCAGCCTTCATTCCTTGGCTTCAGACTGATTTCTCTCCCTGAAGGGTGTGTGGAATGCCTGCTGTTCTTTGTGACTCAGCACAGAAAAAGCGCAGAACGTACCGTGGTGGTGTACGCAGCGTCCGGATCATCCTCGAGGATTCTCGACAGGCCGAAGTCGGACACTTTGCAGACCAAGTTGCTGTTAACAAGAACGTTACGGGCAGCCAGGTCCCGGTGCACGTAGCCCAAATCGGAGAGGTATCTCATGCCGGCACCAATGCCCCGCAGCATGCCCACCAGCTGGATGATGGTGAACTGACCGTCGTGTTTCTGGAGAGAAAACAACCCTGACATTATTCCCGGCCTCTCTCCGGGCACCTGACAAACACTGATCCTGTATAGTGACTTGGATCTCTGTGACCTGTAGGGCCAGAACCCTGTCCCCATTCAGCTCCACTCACTCAGCTCACCTGCTGCAATCTGTAATGCCCCCCACTCGGGCTCCCCTCTCGGAGCAAGCCTAGCCAGGCCAGAGGAAATGAAGGACAGTTTGTACTCCTGTCACCTCCAACCCTCCACTCTTCCCACTACACAGGCCTGGCAGATGCTCCGCGTGAGAGCAAGTGCAGATGCCTTGGAGCTAGTGTTCCCTCAGCCCCTGCAGCTTTTCCTCAGCGGTCACAGTGGTCATGAGGCTGCAGAGTGTGGATGAGCCTGTTCTTCTCCCTCATCAGCCACTCAGCCCTGAAGAATGTGCAATGAATAAAAATACAGAGGAGCTGATTACCCGGAGAAAGGAATCCAGTGAGCCGTTCTCCATGTATTCGGTTACAATCATTACCAATTTGCCTGTAAGAGACAAGAGAGGTCAAGTTAATAGAGAAGTCACCTTCCTCTGGGAGCCCCGGTACCTGCCTGGTGCAGGGAGGGAAGCAAATCCAGGGCCACAGGGACAATCAAGATGTTCCCACAGCCCTGCAAAGGTGAGGTCCCATTCTGGTGCTGCGTGTGAACCACGCCAGTGTGTGAATATAGCACTAACACAGCCTACTCACACTCACGCATCCACCTCAGAGTCTCTCTACAGGCGCCATTGTTGTTGCTAAATCAGTTTCATTGTCTAAATGAAATTTGCATCCTATTACCATAATGCTTTGCATTTCAATGTGCCTTTTAAAACTATGGCTTCACATTACAATTCAATACGATACGGCCTTTAAAATGAACGCTAATGGGTAGTGCTTCTCCTAATCCAATAACCCCAATCTCTGGCGTTGGGGTGCAGAGCGGAGTGGGGTGAGGGGAGCCACCACATGTGATGTTACAAAGGACCCTGTCAGGCGTCCCATTTCACCTCCCTCCAATGAATGTTGGAAAAGCCCCAAGTAGCAGCATTCTCCTACCAGTGGTTTGAGCTGCAGCCAGGGATAAACCCTTCATTGCTCTAAAGACATTAGAAGGGAAAGGAGAAAAAGAGCAGTCCTGCGAGTGACAAGCTGTCTCCCTCTCAAGATGCTAATCGGGAATGTCAAAAGGAGGGACGCTGCTGGGCTGAGGAGCTGGCTCCTAGACTCTACAGCCTGAATCTAGCAGCAGAGACCCCGTCTCATGGCAGGACGTCATTCTGAGCCTGCTGGCCAGTAGCAATCCAAAGGCACTTTATTACCAGCTCCCAGGAATTCGGTGCTGTATGCGCAGCCCCGAAAACGAAGCCCTCAGAGCAGGTACCGTGAGGGCAGTATCAGGGCAAGCCTGGCCCATGCACTGCCACCTGCCAGTGCCCACCCAGCCCTTCAGCAGGGGCCCTGAAGGAATGTGTCCCTCTGGTAGCCTGCCAACGGGTGCCAAGCCTAGCGGCTGTCTCTCTGACGTGGCACCTGCCTGTTGGGAACTGGTGGGAGCTCCCACCCATGAGATGTTTACCCCCATGTTCTGGACACATTTCCTATTGGTTATCTGTGCCCCATCTCCCTGAATTCCCTCTGTAGTTCCCACTGGATACAGAAGCCTCCATTCCTGTCCCACACTCTGCGGTAGCACTGCAATAGTCAGTGCCACAGCTGCCGCATTCCACCCCAAAGGCGGCTGCCTTTGGGTTTGTTATATTGGGGATCCCTGGGGATGAAAGGGGCTAGCGAAGTGAAAGGCCCCCAGTTGTGAGATCTACGTTGTGCAGCAGCTGGCCGGCCTCTCGGTTGTAGGGGGGCCTCTGCCAGGCTTGGGAGAGGAAAGCACTTCCTGAGGGCTCTGGCTGTGAGATCAGCTTCCCCTTTGTCCCCGTGGTCCTGCGCTGACTATGTGACTGCCCTCTCTAAGCTGTTAAACGCAGCCACGTACTCCTGGTGACCACGCCCTCCAGGTGGATAACGTTGGGGTGGTCGAACTGCGCCATGATGCTGGCCTCGCTCAGGAAGTCCCGTCTCTGCTTCTCCGTGTAACCTGCTTTCAAAGCCTTGATGGCCACGGGAAGCTCCCTCTTCCCTGGCACTTTCAGGTGGCCATAACACACCTCCCCAGATTCTCCTGCAAAGCAAGAAAAGACAAGGGAAAGGGCTTAGCTTCTCAATTCACTGCAGCCTCCTGGCCCCCCACCAAATCCACACTCCTTCTGCCACTAGGCTAAACAGATGTCCAGAGCCAACAACGTGGGGCCTGTTTTCTAGAGCCAATAAGAAGGCTGCAGCATGGTCCAGTGCTTAGGGAGTCAGGACGTCTGGGTTCTATTTCCTACCACTGACTCACCGTAAGGAATCATTGCCTGGCTTTGTGCCTCAGAGGCATAAAGACTCTCACCCACCTTTGTGCTTGCATAGCAATGATGAGGTGTGCTAAGCACGTCCTATTATGGGATTTCCAACTTCCCTCACAACAACGTGAGTACAAAGCCAGGTGAAAAGCAAGAGCGGGGCTGGTTTAATGAGAATTCCCAGCACCTCCCAGGCAGCTCTGAGCCCTCGCATCCTGGCTGGTTCTCTGCAATTGCCAAGCAGAAAGGTACTCAGACTTTGTGCACCATTGGATACCATGGGTGTCACCAGCAGCTGACAGCTCGCTCGCTCGCCCTCTCTCTTGTGCGTTTGCCTTCGAAGCCCCTATTCTCAGCTGATATCACTTTTCAGGAAAAAAATCAACATTTTTGCTGAAATGGCTCAAGTGTCTTCTCAGCCCAGACATGGACTTTGGGGGTGAAATTCAAGGTAGCAGCGGAGGAGACACCCGTGCATGGACAGCCAGACCTTCAGCTGGCACAAGTCACTGTCGTTCCATTGGCTGCAGCTGAGCTACACGGATTAACACCAGCTGAGCATCTGACTCAGGACGGTTCACTTCATACATTAAAAAATTCTGCACGTGCTTTTTGTGCTCAGAAAGCTACGGAATGGCTCAGACCCGCACTGAGGATCATCACAACACTCAGCACGAGCTGTATTTGTTTAGCCCCTCGCGTCTCCAGAGTACTGCACAAACATTAGCACCATAGCCGCGGGGGAAGAAATGGGTTTCCGAAGGAAGTTCGAAGGGTGTGAAGTGCACAGAGCCAGGGCACTCACCGGACCCAATGACTTTCTCAATTTTAATCCTGGAGGCCTCGATCTCTCGTGTGAACTCGTGCACGGCTTGGCAGGGGTCCTCGTACGTGTGAGGGTCCACGTAGAACTTTGACTCGGGGAACTTCACTGTTAAGAGTTCAGTGGGGAAAGGAAAAGCGAGATCATTCCCACAGCAAACAGCAATGCCGTCTGGGAGCCAGAGAGGCGGCAGGAATCCAGGCCCCAAAAGCAGTGATGCGGACTCCTTAGGGCCACATACAGAGGAGAGATGCCCCAGTGGGGGCCTGCTCTCTGGCACCCAACTCCAGGGAAGCTAAATTCCCCCTTCAGAACACAGACCTCTCCAGACCAGCCCAAGGGCCCAGACACCCAGAGGGACAAGGAAAATCACCTGAGACCAGGAGTAGCTGGCCCAGAACTCAGCCCCTGTGGGGAGGCAGAGAACAGCTCACCCCAGACACATCTCCATGGGGACTTGGATTTTTTGTCTTGTGTAGGCCCCTGTTAGTTGCATTTCCCATTGCCCCCCTCTCCCAGCCTGTGAGTATGTGAGTTACACCCGCTTGGACCCCGTGTGCCATGAACCGATGAGTCACTGACACACTACACCCCTCCCCTTGAAACTCAGACCTTTGTCTCTACACCCAGTGCTGTCAGCCCCACTAGTGGCAGCCTGGCTCCAACACAGCTGGTTTCTCTACATTCACAACAGCAAGGGGTTGCTGGATGCCTGCTCCCAGGAACCCGTTCTTCTGGCATTGAGAGTGAATGCACCCAGCACCGCAGCAGCTGCCAGCCCCATGACTTTCCCTGAAGCCTGAGGCTCCACATGCTCGGTGCACTGAAGACAAGAGTAGAGCCAGCCATGCACCTACCCTGGCCATTCTGATAGTGCATCTTCTCCTCATCTGAGTCCTGGAAAGCCTTGCTGTAACCACAGTGCCTGCCATGGAGACACAAGAGGCAGAGGCAAGACTCCTGATACATTAGCTCTGCCTCCCATCTCACATACACCCAGCCACGGGTTATCGGGAAGGGCTGCAAGTGAGCAAGGCGCAGTACCAGAGATTCACCCAGAAGCTGAGCTGGAGCTGACAGCGACTGCTGCACCCCGGCTCTCGCTGACAGCAGGGCACACAACAGCCGCACTGCGGATGTTCACCCCCACCTCTCGATTTGCCCAGACCAGGATATCCTGTGTACCAGGTCCATTGTTCAACAGCAACCAGCTCNTGGCAGCCTGGCTCCAACACAGCTGGTTTCTCTACATTCACAACAGCAAGGGGTTGCTGGATGCCTGCTCCCAGGAACCCGTTCTTCTGGCATTGAGAGTGAATGCACCCAGCACCGCAGCAGCTGCCAGCCCCATGACTTTCCCTGAAGCCTGAGGCTCCACATGCTCGGTGCACTGAAGACAAGAGTAGAGCCAGCCATGCACCTACCCTGGCCATTCTGATAGTGCATCTTCTCCTCATCTGAGTCCTGGAAAGCCTTGCTGTAACCACAGTGCCTGCCATGGAGACACAAGAGGCAGAGGCAAGACTCCTGATACATTAGCTCTGCCTCCCATCTCACATACACCCAGCCACGGGTTATCGGGAAGGGCTGCAAGTGAGCAAGGCGCAGTACCAGAGATTCACCCAGAAGCTGAGCTGGAGCTGACAGCGACTGCTGCACCCCGGCTCTCGCTGACAGCAGGGCACACAACAGCCGCACTGCGGATGTTCACCCCCACCTCTCGATTTGCCCAGACCAGGATATCCTGTGTACCAGGTCCATTGTTCAACAGCAACCAGCTCAGAGAACACCAGCCCATCCATCCCCACGTCTCACAATGATCATCTGCTCTGGGTTTGTCCGCTGCACGTGACCTGTAGCACCATCGCAGTCTGGCAGCCCCTCTGGTCAACCTCGCTTTAGGGTCCAGGCAAGGTGTTTTTGTGGCTTCTGTATCTCTAGACCACACGTTACACGAACCTACCTAATGACACTGTCACTGTTGAGCATTCTGAAATATCGACATTTCATCCCACCCTCGCCAGCCCCCCATAATCAGCAGGAGTTCACATGATTTGGAGCAGACAAAATCAAAGCAGAAGAGTCCTAATATATGAAATCCATGTATTTAACATTTGCAATATCAATCAATAACAACACATATTTGAATAATAGGGGCACGTGAGGCGGAGGGCTGGGGGTATAGCATAGACCTTAATTGTCATTTGAGACAGTGACCACTTTTTATTATGTGAAAAATATTCAACAAATCATAAACATATCTATTCAGCAAAATGACAAATATAATAATAATTGTAACCAAATACTTCATTTTGGAGTTATTATAAACGATTACTGGTGTTCTGTCTCATTCCAACAACAGCTGAGTGTCCCAACGTGAGTAATACAGGTCACTATTTGTCATCCTTGTTTTCATCTGCAAATGCTAAAGCTGATTTTGTCAGGTCACTACGACATTCCACACCTCCAGGGCATGTTCAGAATATGGTTCCTGGCAATCTGGCTCATAGATTTACAAGGGCCATTACCCTTGATTAACTTCAGAATATCTGTGCGCCATTGTCTGGTACAGTTTTTGGAAATGGAGACTTGGAACTGTCATTGCGTATCCATCCATCCATCCTGCAGCAGATCCAAAGCACTGAATATGTGCTCGTTTGACATTTCCTATAAGTGCTTCCCTTGGTGGTGGTAAGGAGCTGAGCTTTGGTTTTGATATGGTCCCTTTGCCAGTTTTCCCTGCCCATGATTTCTGCCATGCTTCTACCATGGGGGCACAGTTTGATTGTCTGTAGCGTGCAGCCAGGAATTTGGGTGCCTGTTCAGTGTCAGCAGGCATTGATGTCACCCAGCAGAGAGAGGGAGTACCCAGCTTGCAGAATTTTCAACAGAGTAATTCTGATGAGGCCAAAATAGGAAGCTACTGTATCACAGCCTGAGAGCGCATGGACAACTAACAGCCCTGGTACCATGTTCCAGTGTTGCTCTGCAGTAGCACGGATGTCTATTACAGCTCTCTCTCGGACTCTGGGTTCCGTAATCACTAAATATGTTAGGCTCTGTTCAAGGTAATGATGCAAAAGTAAGAGAAATACGTCAATGTCATCTGATAATACCGACTTTTCCACCACTTTCTCTTTTGCTATCATCACCGTTTGATGTCTGAGGATGTTCTTTGCTGCCCCATGCGAGGTGGCCATATCTCCTCTGTTGACCACCACACCCCCCTGGTTTATTTCAACTCAGGTGTTTTCTCTGTCTTTAATAATTCTTCACAAATGATGCCAATCAAACTCTTTCTTATTTTCATGAACTGTCAAGACAACTTTCTGTGGAGGTACCGATGCATTTGTCCTTAAATGATGCACTCTGCTTGCTCCTGTAGCTCTGCTCGATTTTGTGACACTCATTGTGCTGAAGGATTTGCACCTGTCCGAGACAAGGCATACATCTCCTGCTGCTAGCTCGTGTTCAGTGTAGATTTGATACCACATGCTGGCAAGTGTACGGCAGAACCGTCAGTGACTGTGCAGGGGACTTCTTAGGAAGGATGTCTAGCTGACACCTCTGTCTGCAGCTGCTTCTTTAGCTTAGATTTAGCCTCAGCAATCCNACCCCTGGTATATTGCATCTGCAGCAATTCTCGACTTCATTTTGTCTATGTGGATCTCCTATATTGTGTTTGGTGTGTGGTGAGTGTTTGATTTATAATTTATTAATGTCTATAATTGTCCAGTAGTTGAAAATTAACTCACATGAGTGAAGATGTAAGAACTTGTTGTGAGCATGCTCAGAAAGTACAGGAAAATATGCCTTCTGTCTCAGTTTGGGGGAGGAGGGCGTGTACTAGAAAGGTACACAGCTAATACCAACTCTAATACAGACAGCACATATGTACCTCCTAGCTCCAGCACAAAACATTAGTGTGCAGTTTTCATTAAAAATATTTGAACTTCAATGAAAATGCTTTCACTGCCACCTGGCTTGTGATAAGTGCTCGTATTTCAAAATTCTCAACAGTGACAAGGTATCATCAGGCAGTTTCTTCCAACTTAGCGTCTTGCGATTCAGAATCCACAAAAAAAAACCTTACCCCAGGAGTAGTCAATTATTTTTTGTCAAGGTCCAAATGTCTTGGCCAAGGTACAGTCACAGTCCAGATTCCAGAGAAAATAATAAACAAACCAATAATGATAATAAATAAATGAAAAGATTTCAGGGTACGTTCAAAAGTGCCTGGCAGTCCAGATTTGGCCCGTGGTCTGCCTGTTGACTGACTACCCCTGCCTTATACTGACACTAAAACACGGTACTAGCAAGGTGCTACCAGACTATTGCTTTCCCAACAGGCCTATTGCAGATCATGTCACGCTCCTGAGGTGACCTGGAGCCCTGCTCTTGTCTATCTGAGCTACCTCTCCCCAGGACCACTCTGGTCTCTTAGCGCAGGGCTTCTCCCAAGACACTTTTTGGTGGCCTTAGATTCCGGCCACCAACTCTTGCTGGTGGCCGCTCTGACAATTTTTCCTAAAACACTTAATTAACTTTAGGAGAAACAAATCAAGATGCGCATAGACACGTCCAAACCATTGTCATTTATCTATGCAGGAATTTTTTCAAACTCAATAATACAAATAATGTAGTTGTCTCTATTCTTTACTGGACCTAAACAGAATAGAAACAAAATAAGGTGCTTTGTACATTCTTCTCTTTTTTGTTGTTGTTTCTTTTGGGTTTTTGGTTGCTGTTTTTTTGTTGTTGTTTTTTAGACTTGCTAGCTGGTAAATCTGCTCCTAGGAAAACTGATATTTGTAGGGGGGAGGGATAGCTCAGTGGTTTGAGCATTGGCCTGCTAAACCCAGGGTTGTGAGTTCAAGCCTTGAGGGGGCCACTTAGGGATCTGGGGCAAAATCAGTACTTGGTCCTGCTAGTGAAGGCAGGGGGCTAGACTCAATGACCTTTTTTGGGGTCCCTTCCAGTTCTAGGAGATAGGTATAGCTCCATATATTATTATTATTATTTATTATTAGGTTTGTTAATATCGCTTTTCACAGCAGACTTACTCAGCCCTGGCAAGCCAGGGGACAAATTAAGCTCTGAATGGACAGGTGGGTAGGCAGGAAGCAGGGTCCAGGGGCAATGGAGGGCTGGGGAAGGCAGTGGGGGCCATGGGTGATGGGGGGGGGGGGGGGAGCCTGGGGCCAGAGCTTCTGCTCCCTGCCATTCTGTCTCCACCACCCCTGCTCTCAACGATGCTCCACTCCCTGTCAGGCAGACGGAACAGAATCCCCAGGTGTGGCGCGAACGCAGCCTCTTGCCCCAGCTCTAGGGGGAGCCAACATGAAGTGTCTGAGTTCAGCATGCAGTGACCGCCGCGGGTCTCCTACCTCTTCTTGCAGATCAGAACCACCAGCAGGATTACAAGGCCAGTTATCAGGGTCAGGCAGATCCAGATGATCGTCATGGTGTCGTACCTGAGAGCTACTGGAAGAGAAACATCACAGAAGGGGAACTCATAGACTCATAGACTTTAAGGTCAGAAGGGACCATTATGATCATCTAGTCTGACCTCCTGCACAACGCAGGCCACCGAATCTCACCCACCCGCTCCGGTAACAAACCCCTGACCTATGCCTGAGTTACTGAAGTCCTCAAATCGTGGTTTAAAGACCTCAAGGTACAGAGAATCCTCCAGCAAGTGACCCGTGCCCCACGCTGCAGAGGAAGGCGAAAAACCTCCAGGGCCTCTGCCAATCTGCCCTGGAGGAAAATTCCTTCCCGACCCCAAATATGGCGATCAGTTAAACCCTGAGCATGTGGGCAAGACTCACCAGCCAGACACCCAGGAAAGAATTCTCTGTAGTAACTCAGATCCCACCCCATCTAACATCCCATCACAGGCCATTGGGCATATTTACCTGCTAATAATCAAAGATCAATTAATCAAGGCGCATGTGCTTGGTGTGAGGCACCCACTAATCCACCCTCTGTAAACCTACATTCCATAATATATAACACTCTGCCCCATCGCCAGACCTTGCACTGAGGAACTTGATGGGAAAGGAATTAATCTTCCTGCCCCCCAATGCAGGGACCTCCTTACAGATGGGGAAACCGAGGCACGGAGNAGGCTCATGTGCTTGGTGTGAGGCACTCACTAACTCACCCTCTGTAAACCTACATTCCATAATATATAACACTCTGCCCCATCGCCAGACCTTCCAGCGAGGATCTTGATGGGAAAGGAATTAATCTTCCTGCCCCCCAATGCAGGGACCTCCTTACAGATGGGGAAACCGAGGCACGGAGCTGGACCGGCCAGTGTGGCACAGCAAACCCATGGCAGAGGTGAGTGCAGAACCCGGGAATGCTGGCTGCCACTTCCTGGCGCTAATCATTGCAATGGCGCGAGGAGCCCAGGGAGAATTGTCCCCTCTGTCGGTGGCAGTGTCACTCCGCCCCCCACAGCGACTCGGCAATTCCTGCAGGGAGTCGCCAGCACTGCAAGACCCTGCCTGGGTTCCCATGTCCTCACTGGGTCGCTAGGATTTCTGGGGGCACGTCCCGTGGTTCTTTGTGCTGCAGTCAGTTGGGACGCTCTGGGAGTCGTTCCCGGTGCATTGTGGGAGAACTTGTCTGTCCTTCTGGGCACACGGCAGGACTGTGGGAACGCCCTGGAGGACTGTCGCACCGCAGTGATTTCACCTGCATCCTCACTGCAAAGAGCAATCACGCTTCGGGAGGCCACTCGTCCGGTCTGAAGCCAGACAGTCCTCGTTTTGTGGAGCAGTGGCCCTGTCCGGGAGGGACACAGCACCACACGTGCCTTTGTCCACGGAAAACGAGAGGCGAGAGGAGGGAACTGGATGCAGGAGGACACTGGTGGGAACAGGGGTGGAGGCGGCATCTCCGTGCAGAGTGATGCAGCCAGGGGTGGGCCCACGCAGATGGGCAGGGGGATGGTGGCGGGGAAGTCCTGTATTCTGGGGACGTGTCAGTGGCCACCTGAAGGTCAGAGGGGTTTGTGTGCGGATGGTGGGCTAGCTCTGCAGGGAAGGCAGACCCAATGAGGTCTCTTCTGCCCTTCTCCTAGTATGCAGTGTAGAGTCCCAGGCCCAAGATTTCAAACTGCCCCCCCCCCCCTTTCCCTCCCCACCTCACACCCGCTTACATGATCATGTGCCATTATCCATTTCCAGCTGCTCATAATCCCTCAAGCAAACCCCTCCACCCAGATACCAGCTGCTGCACCAGCATCAGTGCCTGGCACTCCCAGCCTGGCTTCCAGGACAGCAGAACCACGGCTCCCTTCTGACTCTGCCCTCACCTCCCCATTTGCTTACTCCTCTCCCTTCATCCTCCCACTGACTGTGCGGCGGATCCCGCTCCGGCTGAAGTCCAAGGCAAACAGCCCACAGACTAAGTGCTGTGCGTCTGGGTGCTGCACTTTAACACTCGTGCCCATGCACACACGTCCGCTCTCTCCCCATCCTCATCCTCTCGTGCACTCACTTGCTTTCCCGGTCTCCACCTCCACCATCTGGCTGAACCTCCCACAGCCAGCAGAGGTCCGGGCCCGAACCTGGAAGATGTAGCGGGTTGCAGGCTTGAGCCCGGAGACAGTCGCACTTGTGCCTTTGGATTTTAGCGTGGAGTAACTCTGCATTTCCTTGTCCTGTCAGAGAGCAAGGCAAAGATCTCACTGAGACAGCGCAGGGACATAAGAACATAAGAACGGCCGTACCGGGTCAGACCAAAGGTCCATCTAGCCCAGTATCTGTCTACCGACAGTGGCCAATGCCAGGTGCCCCAGAGGGAGTGAACCTAACAGGCAATGATCAAGTGATCTCTCTCCTGCCATCCATCTCCATCCTCTGACGAACAGAGGCTAGGGACACCATTCTTACCCATCCTGGCTAATAGCCATTTATGGACTTAGCCACCATGAATTTATCCAGTCCCCTTTTAAACATTGTTATAGTCCTAGCCTTCACAACCTCCTCAGGTAAGGAGTTCCACAAGTTGACTGTGCGCTGCGTGAAGAAGAACTTCCTTTTATTTGTTTTAAACCTGCTGCCTATTAATTTCATTTGGTGACCCCTAGTTCTTGTATTATGGGAATAAGTAAATAACTTTTCCTTATCCACTTTCTCAACATCACTCATGATTTTATATACCTCTATCATGTCCCCCCTTAGTCTTCTCTTTTCCAAGCCGAAGAGTCCCAGCCTCTCTAATCTCTCCTCGTATGGGACCCTCTCTAAACCCCTAATCATTTTAGTTGCCCTTTTCTGAACCTTTTCTAGTGCTAGAATATCCTTTTTGAGGTGAGGAGACCACATCTGTACACAGTATTCGAGATGTGGGCGTACCATGGATTTATATAAGGGCAATAATATATTCTCTGTCTTATTCTCTATCCCCTTTTTAATGATTCCTAACATCCTGTTTGCTTTTTTGACCGCCTCTGCACACTGCGTGGACATCTTTAGAGAACTATCCACAATGACGCCAAGATCTTTTTCCTGACTCGTTGTAGCTAAATTAGCCCCCATCATGTTGTATGTATAGTTGGGGTTATTTTTTCCAATGTGCATTACTTTACATTTATCCACATTAAATTTCATTTGCCATTTTGTTGCCCAATCACTTAGTTTTGTGAGATCTTTTTGAAGTTCTTCACAATCTGCTTTGGTCTTAACTATCTTGAGTAGTTTAGTATCATCTGCAAACTTTGCCACCTCACTGTTTACCCCTTTCTCCAGATCATTTATGAATAAATTGAATAGGATTGGTCCTAGGACTGACCCTTGGGGAACACCACTAGTTACCCCTCTCCTGGCAGTAACCCTCTCGATGTGTCTGGCTGGTAACAGGAATTACATCAAGCAAACTATAGCCTAAGCTATAACCCTGGCCAGCAAATCGCTGTTACCTTCTCGTAGTACTTGACCTCGTACTCCAGGATGATGCCATTGGGTTGGTCCGGCTCATGCCACAGCAGCGTGACGCTGTTCTGACCCGTGTTCTCCTGGCGAAGCACCACCACCTGAGATGGGGCTGAGAATGCAGATGACAGAACATCAGAAACTGGACTTATCTCCAGTGATAGAGTGAGCCATGCTGCAGACTGGGAATCCCTGGATCTCTGGAACATCCGGAGCCTGTTCAGAGTCCAGCCATTGCCCCAATCTTGGGGTCCCTAGGCAAATGCTCAGAGGGCAGCCCAGCTGTCTAGCACGTTCCCCGAGAGCAGGACCTTGCTGTCCAGTTGCCTGGGGCCCCGGCACAGCACTGACTCGTCAGACTCCCCCACATTAAAGCACAATCTGTCCCAGAACTCCATTCTGCTCCCTAGCGAGGAGGGGCAGCAACCTCCTGCTGTCCCAGGCCGTGGGCGCTGCTCTCTCTGTTTTGGGTTCACAAAGGTAAAGCAGATTCATAAACCTTTCTGGTCAATGGGGCCCCAGTTACACCCTTGCCAGCCCAGGCCACGGCACCAGAGTGCAGAAGAGCACAGCTGCTCAGAGTGATTGATTTTCTTTTAAAGTCTGTCTAGCTAATCATCGGCCAGGCCAGGCTATGTGCCGGTGGCAGGAAGAGCCCCCCACCGGCACAGCTGGCATCCTCGGGCCCTGGGCACACTCATTGCTGCTGCCTACCTTTTCACTCCATCGTTGTGGATGGATGCCGGGAGGCACAATGGAACATGCCACTGTCACAGAGCGAGAGCGCACCAATGAAAGACTCCAGTGTCATTGTGGGTGGATGGACCGTTCTGATCATCCAGTCTGACCTGCATAGCCCAGGCCAGAGACCCCCACCTAGGGCTCCTGCATCCAGCCCAGAGCACTGAGATAAGAGATGTCCACTCTCGATTTAAAGACCCCAAATGACAGAGAATCCACCACATCCCTAGGCAAGCTGTTCCAGGGGTTAATTAACCCATTTCCACATTGAATCAGCTTCCAGACACCGGACCTTGCTGTGCCTTTGCCGGCTAGATTACAGGGCCCCCTGCTCGCAGAAATCTTCTCCCCGAGGAGGGGCTCGCACGCGGTGATCCAGAGACGATGTGTTACGGTGGGTGCATGGGGACAATGATAATGTACTACCCTTGTTATGCTGGGTGGGTGGAAGAGCGAGAATGGGATATTCCATTTTTTCAGTTGGTGGGGGGCAACAATAATGGACCACCCCATTGTTTTGTTGGGTGGATGGGTGGGTAGCAATAGAATATTCCATTTTCCAGGGCAGCAATAATGGAATGCCCTATTGGTGTGCCAGGTGGGAGGATCGGTAGTCATAATGGAATATTCCAGTTTTACGGGTGGTGGGGGGTGAGCAGTAACATTACACACACACACACACACACCCTCAGTGCTGTGGTGTGCAGCTGCAGGGGAGCTGCATTAGTGTTTTAGCTATGGACCGAATGCATCATAACACTGGTTACCCAAGAGGTCTGGCCGCCGCACGGCCTGTGCCCCCGGGAAGCACTGTCCCATGGCATCACTGCAAAGGCTGGGGAACTGAGATCAAACAAAGGGAAACCTCCTCACCCCACCTGGATCTGCCTGTGGGATTCCCTGCCCCAGGCTTTCAGCAGACAGATAAAAGGCCAGAGAACTGCACGATGATCAGCATTAACACTGTAACTATGCAGGCTCCGAGTGGGGGCCAGGAAGGGATAGTTCACCCACCCATAGCGTTGCACGATTGGCTGGTTCATTACAGGGAAAGGGTCTTGCCATTTTCTAAAGCCTCAACTTGCAGCCCCTGCTGGAGGCAGAATACAGGCACGGATGGGGCCTGTGGTGTTTGGGCACTGAAATGGTAACTCCAGGTAGCACTGGCTGCGCTATTCCCGTGGAGACAAGGCGCTGTCGTTTTTACCGCATTGTAGCTCACGGAGCTCAATCCCAGGTGGGGCCTCAACTAGCCACCGTCTGCTGTGCTGCAGTAAAGCGCATGTTTCGACTGGGCTGCTTGGTGCCTTTTGCTCTAATGCACACACAAAGAATGAGTCTGTGCAGCTAATGCCTTTGTCAAAGCTCCTGGGGACACTCCCCACATGTTTCTTCCTGGCCATAAGGTTGACCCCAGGGATCAGCCTATGAGCTGCCCAACTCCCAGCTTTTGTACCACTACCACTGGATTGGGTTAGATCGCAGTATAGTTAAAGCAGCACAGAAACTATGTGTAGACAGGCCTTGGGGAACGCTGACCCGGAACAAACATTCAGGGAGTGTCCAGACTGGCCTGTGTGACCATATTAACTAAGCGATGCAAGGTCAGAATCCCCAGCGAAGACACAGGCCGTGGGGAAGGTGGCCCAGCCCCAGGAAGCCCTGCTGGGCACAACAGAAGGGAATAGTAGTCCAAGCAATCCCCCTGGGCAGAGCACTGAGGCTCTGCACTCCACAGCAATCCCTGGCACTCCTGAGCTCCAGGGATTGGGGAGATTCCCCGGAGAGCTCAGTAAAGATTGACTGACTGGGCCTAGCCAGTCCAGGGAGTATGGTCTATCCGGCACAGTCCCCGTCTGGCCCCTCTCCGGAGTGGTGCTCGGAGTGGTGGAGCTGTCGGGATGACTGAGAACGACCATTGACTATCGCACTGAGCACGTCTCTCCGCTTTGCAGGTTGGTGCCTCTGTTACATTGCAGCATCCCTTTAAACACCTCCAGCCACACGGCGAAACCTCTGTTCTTTCCAACCGGCCTCTTTCTGCTGCTCCCAGCTGCACCTGTTCTACGAGAAAAGCTAACTAGGGAGCATTCAGTATCTGTCTATGCAGCCAGCCATTGCAGGCATTTAGTGCCCGTCCCCTTAGCACCGGTGTGATAACGCTGGGGTGGGGCAGGGGAAGGGGGGATGTCCTCCGGGGGGGTCAGTTGGGAGCCTGGGCAGCTGCAGGAGACAGTTTGCAATAAAAGGCCTGGTTCCCCGCTCCCTTATGATGAGCTGACCCAGGCAAGTCCCTTGACTGCTCTGGAGTTAGTCCCGATTGACACTTGCACACGAGAGCAGAACGAGCCCTGGTTTACCCTACTGACTTACATCGGTAGAACTACATCGGTCGGGGGGGTGGATCTCTGAACGACGTGGTGGTACCGATCTAGCCCCGGGGCTATGTAGATGGGACGGCTTGTCTCAGGGAGGTGGAGTACCTGTGCCGATGGGAGCTCTCTGTCGGCGTAGGGACCGTCTCCACCAAGCACTTCAGCAGTGCTGTAAGCGTGGCAAGCCCTGGGGCGCCTCATCGTGTAACACTCCCTGGGCTTGTTCCAGCACAGCTGGAAGAGCTGGTCCCTGCACTGGAGAGGGGCACCAAGGTCCTGCTCTGAGCCGAAGTGGGGAACTGCTTCCTGGGGAAAGAGGCTGTTTCTCAGCAAGGGATTGGAAAAGACAAGATGTGCCTGAGAGAGACTTTCCCAAGCAAACAACCCAGGCACCTGGCCCTTGTGTGAGACGGGAAAGGAGCACTAGACGGAGCATGAACTTTTGCGTGGCCCTTTGGGAAGGGAGGCGAGGAGCAGGCCTAGGGGTTCATGCTCCACTTAGTGTTCCTTGTCAATAAACAAATGTCCGGTGCGCCCCCGGCCTCCTGTGGAACTGGAGCAGCCCAGCGTGAGGCCACAGCTGAACGGCCAGGGTGTTGGGGAGGTGGCGACGAAGCCGAATGTGACGGGCTGAAAGCGAACCGAAGAAGATTAATTCCTCGCTCACTCAAAGCGTGCGTCTGCAGACGGCGGCTCAGCGGTGAGCCCCAGACAGCCCCGTCTCCCCAGCGCCACTGCCACACCGGCTGAGGAGACAAGAGCCATTTCTCACAGATACCTGTCTGGGAGCTACCACGGTCACCATGACAAGCCAGCATTTGTCAGAGGCCCCACACACAGTGAGCGTAGGGAAAGCCAGGGCTGACTCCGATCCCGCGGGGGGCCTTTAGGCAAACACTGACCCCCTTGGGAGAAGGTCCAGCTGGGCCCAGCGGGGAGCTGTTCACATCAGTTGCCATGGGCTGAGCCTTCTGGGGGTATCTGCTCCTCCTACCTGCCTGGTTCGTGGTGATGTTGACAACGGCAAATCTCTTGGGCTCCAGGCTGAGGTCGGACACGCCGTTGACAGCCTCCACCCAGAAGGAGTAGTTCATGTGGGCCATGAGGTTGGCCACGGTGAGGGCAGCCTGCCCCAGGCTCATCTGCTGGGGAACAAAGCGGATCCCACTGCTGCACGCTTCGCACTGGCCCAGGTCCCACGTGCAGCGCCTGCAGACCACGTTGTACGTGATATCAGTGCGCCCCCCCTTGTCCAGGGGTGGAGCCCACTCCAGTGTCACCGAGGTGCCGTTCACACTGGAGACCAGGTTCACAGGAGCAGAGGGGGGCCCTGGAAAGGAAGCAGAGATTCATCCAGATTGGTGGGGTGCTGTGGAGGGGGGGGAGGAGAGAAAAGTCCACGGGAAGGTGATGTGATCCGTGGGAGAGAAAAGAGTGATACTGGCTGACTAGAGGGTGACTGACATGCCCTGGGTGTGTGTGTGGGGAAGGAAATAACAACCTAGATACAGGCTGATACTCTGCTCGGTGTCCCCGTCAGGTTCCCTTCTTTTGACCCTTTGACCGCACTCCTGTCCCTGTTTTTCATTAGTTGTCCCCCGGAATCATTTGGGTTTCAGGTCCTGTAGGTCCTCCCCTTAGGCTGCGGGGGGATCCCTTAGCAGTGGGGATCCCGCCCACTTCCCGGAAACCCAATATGTACAGGCTGATCTGAAGGTGCCATGCCCTGGGTGAGTGTGGTGGGGGGGCAGGGAGGGAAGGAAATAACACAACCTAGATACAGGCTGATCTGAGGGTGACATGCAGTGTGAGAACCTGACTAGAATAGGATTGTTGATAAATTGCAGAGTCAATTACTTGACCACACTTTGGTTTGTTATGAAGTATACTCAAGAGACTAAATGACCAATGTGTCAGGTTTATTAATCTGGTGCAGGAAAAGGTTCTATACAAAACCAGTCTCCAAAGAGCAGCCTCATGCAGAAGGTGCACTCCCCAAGTCACACATCGCAGCTGGTATTATTTATATGATGATTTTACAAGTTACATGTCACTACAGTCTAAGCCAGCAGTTTGTCCCACTTCCCTAACTTGCTATTTTGTTCCTTCCTTAGCTTTGTTTTGTATACTAGCATTCCAAGTACTGGTCCGTGAAGGTACTTCCCTAGCTGGTACTAAATAGAACAAATTGATGTTTCTGGATTTTGACAAGTTTCCTACCCGTTTATGCCAAATGCTTACTTCAGCAAATGCAAGGAGTTATGGGATACTTAGCATATGTGAACAGGATTACTGTTAGGCCGGTTTGGGCTATATCCCTGTTACAATATTTGTGCTTAATGTTATTGCTCAGTGCATACTAATATACATATATGTATGGTGCAGATAATACATTTTATTAATATGATGTATATTTATATGCTAGCCAGCATATATTATTTAGCAGGGCCCCCACTTGTTGCCTTGATAATTGTTATTGTCAAGGCGACACCTTTGCCAAATGAATGTATGAATTAGTGGTGAGGGCCTTTATATGTGATTTAAAGTGTTTTAACAAACTCCATAAGTGGCAATAGATAATTAACACAGCTAAAAGTAAGACACCTTGTAACACAAGCAAAGCCTTAAATGCAACCGCTATCCAGGTGTGGGAAATCAGTATTTTAAGATCCCCATCATGAATAAGGTTATTCAAGGCTTGTTCTGCCTTGTGCATGTCACTGCTAATCTGAATGTGTGTGGTTTTGTCTAGTAATGTTTTTAAATTTAAAGTGATTAAGATGCACATTAAAATAGGTAGGTAAATTTTAACTTCATTGGTGCTCACTTTGGATAATAGATTCATTTTGAAAACTGGGATAGGCATTATTAAAGTGTGTCCCACAGTGCTAGGTACATGAGGGGTAAAACAGAAATGTGGAGTAGTGACTTTACAAGTGAGGCCTCCATATATGAACTTCTTGTAATTAGTTACTACACAGTACTGTCCATCCATGTTATCGGTTACCCTTCCTGCGGGTTAGCACCCGTTGGGAAGCTTTCCTGAGCAGGAGACAGGAGCGGCCAGCTTTTCTGTCTCGTACTGGGCTGAACCATTGTGACCACACATATGAGTTGAAATGTCAAAAGCATCCTTGACATAACAAGCTGTGTGAGCAAAAAAAAATGAGGAGTCCTTGTGGCATCAGATTAGGCCTGAATAAAGACTGGGAGTGGTTGGGTCATTACAAAACCTAAACTTAATTTCCCCAATACTAATTTCTCCCTACTGTTACTCACACCTTCTTGTCAACTGTCTGTAATGGGCCACTCTCTTACCACTTCAAAAGTTATTTTTCCTCCCTTGGTATCCTGCTGTTAATTGATTTATCTCGTTAGACTGACCTCACACTTGGTAAAGCAACCCCCATCCTTTCATGTATTTATACCTGCTCCTGTATTTTTTACTTCATACATCTGATGAAGTGGGTTTTAGCCCACGAAAGCTTATGCCCAAATAAATTTGTTAGTCTCTAAGGTGCCACAAGGACTCCTCGTTNCCTACCGAATGATCAGTAACCAATTGATTAAATATTCCTGTGTCAGGCTCCAATATTGGTAGTGAAACTATAAAAGAAATGTATAAAAGGCACTGACTGAGCAAGATTGTTTTAACAACACATTATCTCCATTAAGATACTGTGTCACTCAACCCGAATTATGACTGGTACTTAAAGGGAATTTGTCTACATGACTCAACGCACTGCCGGTTAGCCACAGTTTTTGTTATACACTGAGGGCAATACTAGTTAGCTGTTAATCACTAATGAGGTCAGGCAATTTTCCTTCTTCAATGTTTCCTAATGAGTTGGTTGTGGTAGTTACCATGTAACTCCCATAAGCAGTACAAATAATTTCTTTACCAGTCTGGTTTTTCCTTGCCTTTATATCACTTGCTGCAATTAGTTTGTTAACTTTATTTGTGTCTGATTAAACAGTTTAGCAATGTATGCACATTGCAAATCAAATAGATATCCAGATAATCTTGAAATTTAACCAATAATTCCATCTAGATTTTGGAATCTACTGTTTTGAAAGATACCAGACTATGGAATAGTCTTTTGCCCAGCCCTCGAGTTCTGTGCATTCCTGATAAGGTACTGTTATATTCATTAACAAAGTAGTATACAGAAGTGATATATTTGCTTTTACACAATAACCAAATGTAACCATATTTCACTGAGAAAGAATTAAAACTATAGGTATATGCATGAACTCACTTTGCTTAATAATATACAATTTAAATAACAGTTAGACCTGGCCCGACTAGTGATCCGTCTTTATAATGTGTCTATAGTCGATTGCATACTCAACTGTCCATATACAGTAGGTTGAGGTGTAGTTGACTAGTCTGTTATTTATACCACACTTTATCTTCTTCTTATGATGCCCAGGGGTTTCTTCACTGTGCACTGATATTTCCTGGTGTCTCTGATCTATGGGATGCACCCTTAAATAGCTTAATTTGGTTTGTTACAGGGAAGGCGCTCACGGACCCTTCACTGGTTTAGGGGGACGCCAAGACTTCTCAGGCAGAACCTCTGTTTTCCCTCCCATCCAGGAGCCCCTGGCAGCACGTTGGAACACCAGGGTCAGCATTGACACAGAGGAGAGAGTCCGTCACCCACCCTCCACCACAGCACCCCCATGCCAGACCCTAGTTGAGGGGAGAGCACCCCCCGTACTCAGTAATTCACACCATTCTCTGCTGCCACTAGAGTGGCTTCCCAGCCACGGGCTGGACAAGCCTCATGTTGCTTAGCTTGGGAGAGCCCAAGGGATCACTTCATCCCGTGGCACAGGTTGCAGATGAAGATGTGCTGGCAAAGCAGTGTGGGGTGTTTGCCCATCATCAGCCGGCCCCATGCCTGGCTTGCACCCATTGATCAGTCTGAGCACTAACATGTCACAGACTGTCCAAGGCCACTCAGCAATCCGGCTGCCTCTCTGGGGTAGCCTGTCCTGCCATGCAGTGGGTTTGATGTGACTGCTGCTTCAGCGGGTGCTGTTCGCTGATATGTCACATGCAGAATCTGAATGAAAACCGCCTGCATTCCACAGCGACATTTCAGCGATTCCTGATCACATCCAAACCTTCCCTGGACAGCACCAGAATTGCAAAGGGGACAGGATGAGCTGAGTGGGAAAGCACTTCTTATCCTGACATGAATGGAGACAAAAGCAAACACTTTAGGGTATGAGTCAGGGAAAATGAAACAGGAAAGAGTTTTTAAGTATATTAGGAACAAAAAGAATCCTAACAAAGGTATTGGTCCGTTACTAGATGGAAATGGTAGAATTATAAATAATAATGGAGAAAAGACAGAAAAATTCAATAAATATTTCTTTTCTGTATTTGGAATAAAACAGATGCTGTAGTCATATCATATGATAACATTCTTTCCATTCCACTAGTGTTTCAGAAGGATGTTGAACAGCAGCTACTAACATTAGACATTTTTAAAGCAGCAGGTCCAGAAAACTTGCAATCAAGAGTTTTAAAAGAGCTGGCTGATGAGCTGGGTGGACCAATCATGTTGATTTTCTGTAAGTCTTCGAACACCAGGGAAGTTACACAAGACTGGCAGAAAGCTAATGTTGTACCAATATTTAAAAAGGGTGAATGGGATGACCTAGGTAATTATAGGCTTGTCAGCCTGACATCAATCCCAGGTAAGATAATGGAGCAGCTGAAACAAGACTCAATTAATAAAGAACTAAAGGAGGGTAATATGATTAATGCTGATCAACATAGGTTTATGGAAATAGATCCTGTCAAATTAACTTGATCTCTTTTTTTTAAAAAGATTACAAATTTGGTTTATAAAGGTAATAGTGTTGATGTAATATATTTAGACTTCTATAAGATGTTTGACTTGGTATTGCATAATACTTTGATTAAAAAACTAACATGGCACACATTACATGAATTAAAAGCTGGCTAACTGATAGTTCTCAAAATGTAATTGTAAATGGGGAATCATCACTGAGTGGGTGTTTTTCTAGTGGAATCCCGCGAGGATCTGTTTTTGGCCCTATGCTATTTAAACATTTTTATCAGTGACCTGGAACAAAACAGAATCATCACTGATAAAGTTTGCAGATGACACAAAAAATGGGAGAGTGGGAAATAATTATGAAGACAGGTCACCAGTATGGAGCAATCTGGATCCCTTGGTAAGCTGGATGCAAGCAAACAACATGCATTTTAACATGATTAAATGTGAATGTATAGCTCTATGAACACAGAATGCAGGCCAGACCGGCAGGGTGGGGGACTCTGAAAAATATTTGTGGGTCATGATGGATAATCAGCTGAACACAAGCTTCCAGTGTCACTCTGTGGCCAAAAAGGCTAATGTTATTCTGGGACGCATAAACAGGGGAATCTCGAGTAGGAGCAGAGAGGTTATTTTACCCTTTATTTGGCATTGGCATGACCGCTGCAGGAATCCTGCGTCCAGTTCTGATGCCCACAATTCAAGGAGGATGTTGACACATTGGAGAAGATTCAAAGAGCCATGAGAATGATTGGAGGATTAGAAAACCTGCCTTACAGTGATAGACTCAAAGAGCTCGCTCTATTTAGCTTAACAAAGAGAACATTAAGGGGTGACTTGATAACAGTCTATAAGTAATTACATGGGGAATAAATATTTAATAATGGGCTCTTCAGGCTAGCCGAGAACGGTCTAACACGATCCAACGGCTGGAAGTTAACTCTAGACAAAATCAGAATGGAAAAAAGGTGTAAATTTTTAATAGTGAGAGTAATTAAGCATTGGAACAGCTTACCAAAGGTCGCAGTGTATTCTCCATCCCTGATAACTTTTAAACCAAGAGTGGGATTTTTTTTCCTAAAAGATCTGCTCTAGGAATTACCTTGGGGAAATTCTCTGGTTTGTGTTACACAAGAGATCAGACTAGATAATCACAATGGTCCTTTCTGGCCTGGGAATCTATGTATCTATGAATCCATGGCATTCACATGCAGAGAGACAGGCCCCATCTACACTAAGAAAAAGACGGGTTTAAAACACGGCAGCTTACATGCTTTAAAATCCTTGTGAAGTCAAGGCACGTTGTAGCTTTGACAAGTGAGCTATCCTGACTGAAACACACCCCTTTATCCTAATGCAGACATGGCTCCAGGACAACACAAACACCCCTGAGGTACACTCACAGCGCTCGCCCCAGACACGCACAGAGCATGGCAAATCTCCCATTGACTCCAGTGGGGCCAGGACTCCAGCTTGGCACATTTCTAACACATTCACCCTTATAGTGTCGAGGTCCCTCTTGTCCCACAGACAGATACTCCCTCACCGACCGTCTGGCCCTTCCCACTTGCATGGGAATCTCCCTCTGCTGCTGTAGCCAGGCTGATTCGGGTTCTGTTCCCTGCGTGCTGTGGAAAGTGGGTGGGCAGTCCGAGTACTTACGCGTGCAGGCCGCAGACGGGGGATCTTGTGCTGCCCGGTAGTAGCTGCTGTCACAGCGGCACACCTGTGCAGCCCGGCTCTCTGAGTAACTGTGCAGGGGGCACTTTGCACACAGCTGGTCACCAGGGGCTGACTTGTAAAAACCCAGCTCGCAGGCTAGAGGAGAGGGGGAAAGGAAGCAGTCAGAAGGCAGCACCCAGCACAGACTCAGCCACTGGCTTGGTAAATCCCATATCTAGACACTGAGCTCAATGTCCCTACGGGAAAGATACTTGCTCTGTGAGGAAGCTCCGCTCCTGCCCCTCCAAAGGGACCTCCCAGCTCGCTAGCTCTTCCCTGTCCCTTCTAGAAGCCCTGGAGAGCCCAGGAGCAGGGGCTTCTGAGTCCCCACGTGCCTCTGCATGAAACCGACCCAGGCTCCTGATTGGCTCTGCCCTGCTGCTGGCTACAGTGGCCTCCTAGCGCCGTCCATCAGCTGCTGCTTCCCAGCATGAAGCAGGGGAATGGGCCAAGCAGCAGCACAAAGTAGGCGAGATACCCAGGCAAGTTGAGGGCAGGGAATTAATTCCCTGCTAGAGGAGGAGGAATGGCCTGTCCAGGACTCCACTACTCCCCACCATAGCACCGCCGACAGGCCTCCCCATATGGTTCATGTACCACATGCTGGGTAATAATATGAGAGGCCTCCATGCTCGTTAAACAAAATTAAACTATTACGAGAACTATTTCCAGCAGTGCAACCAGTGCAGCTGACATTCCAGCCATGTGCACACAGACTGACTTCCTGGGGCCTCCTCCAAACTCTGCCCTCCTGCTGCAATCTGGGCTCCTCCCTCCAAGTTCCAGGCAGGCTGCTACACCTGACACATGGAGATTGGCCAATCCTTGTTGATTAAATGCAGAACAATATTTTCAGCGGGATGCAGCTGAGTTGTATACCCTGGGCTGTGTTGGCACTGCAAGGCAAGGTGGAGGGACAGCTGGGAGCTTTGGCTTCTCCTCCTCACCAAGGGCAGACAAGCCTGTGTGGGAAGGAGCAGAATTGCCCAGAAGTTGACAGTAGTTTTGGGGTAACAGGTGAGGCGGGGAGAGGGAAGGAGGGAGCAGAAGAGCACAGTAGCTCAGGGCCAGTTCTAGTCCCTTCCCTCCTTCTGCAAAGCGTGTCCTTCCAGCAGCTCTCCCTCTTCCCAAAGCTACGGTCAGCTTCTCCTGAGCAACTCCTCACAAACATGGAGAGGGCAGCAGGGGCCCAAAGCTGCTGGAGAAGGGTCTTCTCCCTCCCCCTCCACCACCCCCCGCCCTGCCTCAGCTGCTGCTCCCTACCCTGACGAGTATGGGACAGCGAGCCTGACTGAGCTTCAATGTACTATGAAAGCCTGCCAGGTAGGACAATGAGAGCTCTGGCCGGTAGAATTAGGGTCTTATCCCAGCTCCGCCAGATACCCCGTGTGACCCGAAGCAAGTTACTCAGACCCTAATTTGAATGTCTTCATTTTTGGGTGCCCGTCTTAGAATCAATCATAGAAGATTAGGGTTGGAAGAGACCTCAGGAGGTATCTAGTCCAACCCCCTGCTCAAAGCAGGACTAAATCAACTAAATCATCCCAGCCAGGGCTTTGTCAACCCGGGCCTTAAAAACCTCTAAGGATGGAGATTCCACCACCTCCCTAGGTAACCCATTCCAGTGCTTCACCACCCTCCTAGTGAAATAGTGTTTCCAAATATCCAACCTAAACCTCCCCCACTGCAACTTGAGACGATTACTCCTTGTTCTGTCATCTGCTACCACTGAGAACAGTCTAGGTCCATCCTCTTTGGAACCCCCTTTCAGGTAGTTAAAAGCAGCTATCAAATCTCCCTCCCCCCCATTCTTCTCTTCTGCAGACTAAATAACCCCAGTTCCCTTAGCCTCTCCTCGTAAGTCATGTGTCCCAGCCCCTGAATCATTTTCGTTGACCTCCGCTGGAATCTCTCCAATTTGTCCACATCCTTTCTGTAGTGTGGGGAACAAAACTGGATGCAATATTCCAGGTGTGGCCTCACCAGTGCTGAATAGAGGGGAATAATCACTTCCCTCAATCTGCTGGCAATGCTCCTACTAATGCAGCCCAATATGTCCCATTAGCCTTCTTGGCAACGAGGGCACACTGTTGACTCATATCCAGCTTCTCGTCCACTGTAATCCCCAGGTCCTTTTCGGCAGAACTGCCGCTTAGCCAGTCGGTCCCCAGCCTGTAGTGGTGCATGGGATTCTTCCGTCCTAAGTGCAGGACTCTGCACTTGTCCTTGTTGAACCTCATCAGATTTCTTTTACCCATTCCTCCAATTTGTCTAGGTCACTGTGGACCCTACCTCTATCCTCCAGCGTATCAACCTCTCCCCCCAGTTTAGAGTCATCTGTGAACTTGCTGAGGGTGCAATTAATCCCATCATCCAGATCATTGATAAAGATGTTGAACAAAACCAGCCCTAGGACCGACCCCTGGGACACCGCTTTATACCGGCTGCCAACTAGACATCAATCTGTTGATCACTACCCGTTGAGCCCAACAATCTAGCCAGCTTTCTATCCACTTTATAGTCCATTAATTCAATCCATACTTCTTTAATTCGCTGGCAAAAATACTGTGGGAGACCGTATCAAAAGCTTTATCACATCCACAGAGCCAGGCTTGAGGCTCATCAGTTACGTGCCTGAGGGGCTTGGCTTGGGCAACGTTGCCAACTCTGGCAATCTCATTGTGAGTCTGGTGACGTCTGTTGTTTTCCTTAAAACATGGCGGTGGCATGAGAAACTGAGCTTTCATTTCACAAAAGAACGTTTCCAGCCCTCCTGGTGGTAGGGAGAAGCCGGAAACCATGATCTGCGCATTCTCGTCCCCCACCCCCGCCCGGAAGGCAAAGAACCAACAATTCTTCTCTTTGGAAATCTTGTGAGTCTTGAGCCAATCCTGTGGATTTTGACTCATGATTTCTGAACATCGGGGCCTGGCCATGCTGCTCTGGGCACCAATGTCTGGCCTTTGGCCTTCACCTCTCTGTGCCTGTTTGCACAATGCAGAGGCCAGTATGCACCTTCCTCCCAGCTCCACACCCCAGCTGTGGGAGATGCACTCACTCATGCCCCGAGCTGGCAGGGCTCGTGCGTGCAGCGTTAGTGAGGTTGCTCGTCCTCTGGATTTGTGCTTTCTGACCAAGGAGCTGGAGCTGATCCCCCAAATTAGGGGCGGTGAAGTCAGAGCCAATTTGTCACTGCATGCTGCTCCCATTTATCAGCTCTGGAGAGACAGCTGGCCAGGAAAAATGGGAACACAAAGCATGACAAATTTTCATTGAGCAGGAGTTGTAATCATTTAGAATTTAATGTTGTAAAGAAATGTTAATTACCTGTGGCGATGATTCACATTTATTTTAGATGTAGTCAAGGGGAAAATTATGCTAAATTACCACTGTTTATACATGCTCCATACGAAACACAGCACTGGGCCAGAGCTGGTGTGAATGTGTGATGGTGTCTTGGCTGTGACACAGGTCAGACATTCGGCCAGATCCATGTGGCTGCTTGTCATCACTAGGATGCATAAAGTCCCCGGAGCAGACCAGGGGATCTTGGTCAATGTCTCTGATGGAGCCAGGGGACATGTGTACTGGACGGTTCGTGTTTCAGGGCCATGGTGTGTGTGTGTGTGTGTGTGTGTGTGTGTGTGTGTGTGTGTGTGTGTGTGTGTGTGTGTGTGTGTGTGCGCCACGCAAGATGGCTTCTGTGGCAGGCATGTGAGACAGTGTCTGTGACAGGCTATGCTAGAGCAGGAGTCCATGTAGTAGATCATATGGATTGTTCTGTGGGCTACATTGTCCTCCCATATCTGCATTGTGGAAGACCGTGTAGATAATGACTGTGTCCTTGAGTTGGCACCTATTAGATCAACAGCATGTTACCGTACCTATTGGGATGTCCCACTCCCACAGCTCTGGTCCTGCTAGGAAACACAGGCCAATAGAGTGTGGGAGAACAGACTCTCACTCAATGATTAGTGGTGAGAAGAACAAACCGGCAGGGAATTGCCATTGGGTAAAAGAATTGAACAGGCCCCACAGACATTGCTCTAACCCCTACGGAATGCAATAAAGAACGAGATCTCGTCTCCAGGTTATTTAACCCACCCTGTAGCAGGAGAAGAATTCCATAGAATGATTCAAAACAACCTATAGCAAAGTTCTCGCACTCTATACAGTGCTCCTGGACATTTCCATCTCGGGAGAGCCCTCTGGGGAGTAGTCCAGGGGACCACGGGGATTTATTTCTATGTATATCAATGCTGCACAAGGTGTGCCGACAGACAGCTGTACGCAAAGAACATGCACATGGCAGCATGGATCAGTAGTCACAAAACACTCTTGTCTGCTCCATCACCCCTCCCAGAATATCTCCTCCCACATAAACTATGTCAGCTCACCCCTTCCTGGGCTCACAGGCAGGCCTGGCAGTGGATCCTAGTCTGGAGACCAGTAAGCTTGGATCTAAACTGGGGCCTGGCAGCCTAGCTGCATCCACTGATCTGAACTGCCACAGGAGGAGAAAGTGAGTTCCTTAGGTCACTGGGACAGGGACTGGGTTGAATTCCCTGAGTTTCCATATATCTCTAGAGTCTGATGACCTGGGGCTACCATGACCATAGCTCGGGGGACACTGCCAAATATAGTCATTAGAATCCTTAAACGATCACATTCTGCTCCCTTCCTAGGGCGGGAAATGGCAGGTCTCCAGTCACTATTACTGAATATTAATGGAAAGCCAATGTCAACTTCTGTTGGACGTCCTCATGCTGAGAGGTTTGTTCATCAAATGGAGAGTAGGGACATCATGTGACCTATCTGTCCAATCTGGTCAAAAGAGCTTGAATTCTATCTTTCTGCCACTCACAGAACAGGATTGTGAAGGAGCTGCTATTCGATCCCAATGTACCCATCCCTCTCCACGGACGGACCTCCACCTCTGGGAAAATCACAGTCTGCTCCCAAAGCAGAAATATTCATCCAATAAGGTGTTGTGAATTACTAGCCCAGCTCTAGCTAAGATGCAGTGCCACGAAGTCAGTGCAGGACCTGGGACGATCACGGGGAGCAGGGTAATTAGAACACTGGGGACTAGAGTGAGGAATGTTTATATGGGTCCACTTCCTCCTCTACACACACGCATACACACGCATGGAGCACATATGCATGACAACCATCAGGGGGTGTGTAGGAAATCTCTAACCCAAAGCGCTTCTGCCTCGGGCTCTCAAAGCACATACAGGTCTGTCTCATCTTATGCTGGGGTTACGTTCCGCGGTCAGCACCTAAAGCGAAAACCACGTATAGTCAAAATTACATTGAGTGCAATGGCGGGCAGAATCGCCCGCCCTACAGAAACAGTATTTAAATTGTTATTTTTCTCTTTTTTTTGTTTTTTTTTCTTGTTTTTTGCTGACCGCATAAAGCTGAAATCGCACATGTTAAATGCACCTAAGATGCGACAGACCTGTACACTTGCATGAAATATACACTTGCTTCTAAACCCATAACCAGCCATTTTAATGCCACCTGTAAAGGGAAATCATGTCTTACTAATCTATTAGAGTTCTTTGAAGGGGTCAACAAACATGTGGACAAGGGGGATCCAGTGGACATAGTGTACTTAGATTTCCAGAAAGCCTTTAACAAGGTCCCTCAACAAAGGCTCTTACGTAAATTAAGTTGTCATGGGATAAGGGGGAAGATCCTTTTATGGATTGAGAACTGGTTAAAAGACAGGGAACAAAGGGTAGGAATTAATGGTAAATTCTCAGAATGGAGATGGGTAACTAGTGGTATTCCACAAGGGTCAGTCCTAGGACCAAGCCTATTCAACTTATTTATACATGATCTGGAGAAAGGGGTAAACAGTGAGGTGGCAAAGTTTGCAGACGATACTAAACTGCTCAAGATAGTTAAGACCAAAGCAGACTGTGAAGAACTTCAAAAAGATCTCACAAAACTAAGTGATTGGGCAACAAAATGGCAAATGAAATTTAATGTGGATAAATGTAAAGTAATGCACACTGGAAAAAATAACCCCAACTATACATACAATATGATGGGGGCTAATTTAGCTACAAC
>QXTE01000014.1:19202388-19218798 GCA_003942145.1 Platysternon megacephalum
TTCTTCACACAGCGCACAGTCAACCTGTGGAACTCCTTGCCTGAGGAGGTTGTGAAGGCTAGGACTATAACAGGGTTTAAAAGAGAACTAGATAAATTCATGGAGGTTAAGTCCATTAATGGCTATTAGCCAGGATGGGTAAGGAATGGTGTCCCTAGCCTCTGTTTGTCAGAGGGTGGAGATGGATGGCAGGAGAGAGATCACTTGATCATTACCTGTTAGGTTCACTCCCTCTGGGGCACCTGGTATTGGTCGCTGTCGGCAGACAGGATACTGGGCTGGATGGACCCAGTACGGCCATTCTTATGTTCTTATGTTCTTATAATGATACCAACATCACGTGGTTTCTGCTCCGCGCGTCCCACCACAGTGATTGGAATCGGTGGCTTTGCTTCCGGCACAGCCCATCCACACATCCCAGCCTGGTGCTGCAGCTCCCCCTCTCCACATCCCAGCTCCTGACGCCTCCTGGCAGCCGCTGCCTGCACTGGGAGGTCTCTGGAGCTGGCAGTCTTGTATCAATAAGAGAGAGTGTGGGGCACGCTCTGCCAAGCCATCTGTAGCTTGGGCCATTTGTTTACCTCCCGCTTATCCTCTGGGAACAGAATAACATCTGCTAATAAGCTGGCAGGGTAGCAGAAATGATGGATGAACCTGTCAAGGAAATGATAGCCAAGAATCATCCACTCTGCGTGTCCAAGTTGGTGTTGATGGGGGCTAGCACTCTGCCTAGGGGAGCGATTTGGAGAAGGAAAGGCAGCTTTGGTAGTGGCGGGAGGTGGAAGTGCAGCCTGCTTGGAGTTCCTGGCTGGGGTCCTTCTCTTTTCTGTTCTCCTCAGGAGCATGAAGGCAGGCTGCAGCCAAGAGACGGGAATGGGGGGTACGGCAGCGACGCTGGGTCACCCTCTTGTGCGCAGCACCGGGAGCTGGGTCCCAGGATTGTTCCATTCACTGGTCATGCAAGGAAGCAGCTAATGGTGGAAGTCAGCAATGGACAGGACAAAAACCACTCCCCGTCTCTAGGGACTCAGGGCTACCATGGGCACATGCCAGCTGCCTGCATAGCCCCGGACGGCAGGTCTCTTCCAGGGATTACAATGGCATCAGAGAACATTTCTAGTGCTGATATCATTCCTGGAACTACTATGCTGGGATTGACGGAAAAAACAAATGGCACAAAATACTTTCCTCCCCCACTGGGGCAGGAACCCCACAGTCCTGAGAAATGCCACGTGGTATGTGTGTACATGAGACAGACTGGCATGGAAATGAGCCACACAGACTACCGAGCTCAGCTGCCAATCTGCTTGTCTTCTGCATCTCAGAGGCTGCTCGAACATGGTGGCAGGGACATGGCAATGGAACAAGATCTCACAGGACCCAGAGAGCCCCAACACTGATCAAAGGCAGCAACGAACCCCCTCTCCAAATGCAAACGCTCCATGCTTGATCCCCGCGAGGTTCCTGGGAAGGGGACATGGAGCACTAGGAAGAAACTTGTGTTAGATGGTGTCCTGCGTGACATGGCTTTGTTGAGTTCATTGGTGTTGCCTGTGTGCACCTCCAATAATTCAAGTGTTAATTTCTGCCCCATGAAACTGGCTGCTCCCCCACACCCACAAAGATGGTTCCTCCTGCTCCTTCCAGCCCATGAAGTCAACTCTTACTGGTCCCTCAGGTCTAGAGAGCTGGCTGTCACTACATCCGCTACAGCTGCCGGTAACTGCTACACTGCAACTTCGCAGCTCCCTGTGAATTCCCCCTGTAGCCCACATTCCCACAGACAAGCACAGACACCAGTGGCTGCTCCTTGGACCTGCACAGCTGCCTACAGCCCCTCCCATCAGGGCCGGCTCCAGCGTTTTTGCCGCCCCAAGCGGCAAAAAAAAAAAAAAAGGAAAAAAAGAAAAGAAAGAAGAAGCCGCGATTGGCTCTACCGCCGCTGCTTCATTCTTCAGCGGCAATTCGGTGCCAGTTCCTTCCCTCCGAGAGGGACTGAGGGACCTGCCGCCGAATTGCCACCGAAGACCCGCACGTGCCGCCCCTTTCTGTTGGCTGCCCCAGGCACCTGCTTGCTGCGCTGGTGCCTGGAGCCGGCCCTGCCTCCCACAGACTCACATGACTACCTGCCACCTCAAAATTGGGCCCACAAGGGCATGTGTCAGTGCTAAGCAGATCTCCACAGCCACTTGTCACTGCCCCCTCACAGCGACATAACCACCTGTCACTGCTTCCATAACCCACACAGCCAGTACTTGCCCAAGGCCTCCCACGGCATCCTCATGGCCACTGCCCTCTATTCCTCTAACCTGAACACACACTTCCCTCAACCCGACACCGCCAGCCGTCGCCACTTCCCTCAACCCGACACCGCCAGCCGTCGCCACTTCCCTCAACCCGACACCGCCAGCCATAGACACTTCCCTCAACCCGACACCGCCAGCCGTCGCCACTTCCCTCAACCCGACACCGCCAGCCATAGACACTTCCCTCAACCCCACACCGCCAGCCGTCGCCACTTCCCTCAACCCAACTGTCATCACTCCTTCAACCCACCACTGCCAGCCATCGTCAATTCCTTCAACCCGACACCGCCAGCCGTCGCCACTTCCCTCAACCCGACACCGCCAGCCAGCGCCACTTCCCTCAACCCGACACCGCCAGCCGTCGCCACTTCCCTCAACCCGACACCGCCAGCCATCGCCACTTCCCTCAACCCGACACCGCCAGCCGTCGCCACTTCCCTCAACCCGACACCGCCAGCCATCGCCACTTCCCTCAACCCGACACCGCCAGCCATCGCCACTTCCCTCAACCCGACACCGCCAGCCGTCGCCACTTCCCTCAACCCGACACCGCCAGCCATCGCCACTTCCCTCAACCCGACACCGCCAGCCATCGCCACTTCCCTCAACCCGACACCGCCAGCCGTCGCCACTTCCCTCAACCCGACACCGCCAGCCATCGCCACTTCCCTCAACCCGACACCGCCAGCCATCGCCACTTCCCTCAACCCGACACCGCCAGCCGTCGCCACTTCCCTCAACCCGACACCGCCAGCCGTCGCCACTTCCCTCAACCCGACACCGCCAGCCGTCGCCACTTCCCTCAACCCGACACCGCCAGCCGTCGCCACTTCCCTCAACCCGACACCGCCAGCCATCGCCACTTCCCTCAACCCGACACCGCCAGCCATCGCCACTTCCCTCAACCCGACACCGCCAGCCGTCGCCACTTCCCTCAACCCGACACCGCCAGCCATCGCCACTTCCCTCAACCCGACACCGCCAGCCATCGCCACTTCCCTCAACCCGACACCGCCAGCCATCGCCACTTCCCTCAACCCGACACCGCCAGCCGTCGCCACTTCCCTCAACCCGACACCGCCAGCCAGCGCCACTTCCCTCAACCCGACACCGCCAGCCGTCGCCACTTCCCTCAACCCGACACCGCCAGCCATCGCCACTTCCCTCAACCCGACACCGCCAGCCATCGCCACTTCCCTCAACCCGACACCGCCAGCCGTCGCCACTTCCCTCAACCCGACACCGCCAGCCATCGCCACTTCCCTCAACCCGACACCGCCAGCCATCGCCACTTCCCTCAACCCGACACCGCCAGCCGTCGCCACTTCCCTCAACCCGACACCGCCAGCCATCGCCACTTCCCTCAACCCGACACCGCCAGCCATCGCCACTTCCCTCAACCCGACACCGCCAGCCATCGCCACTTCCCTCAACCCGACACCGCCAGCCGTCGCCACTTCCCTCAACCCGACACCGCCAGCCGTCGCCACTTCCCTCAACCCGACACCGCCAGCCATCGCCACTTCCCTCAACCCGACACCGCCAGCCATCGCCACTTCCCTCAACCCGACACCGCCAGCCGTCGCCACTTCCCTCAACCCGACACCGCCAGCCATCGCCACTTCCCTCAACCCGACACCGCCAGCCATCGCCACTTCCCTCAACCCGACACCGCCAGCCATCGCCACTTCCCTCAACCCGACACCGCCAGCCGTCGCCACTTCCCTCAACCCGACACCGCCAGCCATCGCCACTTCCCTCAACCCGACACCGCCAGCCATCGCCACTTCCCTCAACCCGACACCGCCAGCCGTCGCCACTTCCCTCAACCCGACACCGCCAGCCATCGCCACTTCCCTCAACCCGACACCGCCAGCCATCGCCACTTCCCTCAACCCGACACCGCCAGCCGTCGCCACTTCCCTCAACCCGACACCGCCAGCCGTCGCCACTTCCCTCAACCCGACACCGCCAGCCGTCGCCACTTCCCTCAACCCGACACCGCCAGCCATCGCCACTTCCCTCAACCCGACACCGCCAGCCGTCGCCACTTACCTCAACCCGACACCGCCAGCCAGCGCCACTTCCCTCAACCCGACACCGCCAGCCATCGCCACTTCCTCAACCTGACACTGCCAGCCATCGCCACTTCCTCAACCCGACACCGCCAGCCGTCGCCACTTCCCTCAACTCGACACCGCCAGCCATTGCCACTTCCTTCAACCTCTTTATAACAGCCCTTAACATAGCTGAAGACTGTTACTAGGTCCCCCCTCAGTCTTCTTTTCTCAAGACTAAACATGCCCAGTTTTTTAACCTTTCCTCATAGATCAGGTTTTCTAAACCTTTGATCATTCTTGTTGCTCAATACTGGACTCTCTCCAATTTGACCACATCTTTCCTAAAGTGAGGCCCCCAGAAGTGGACACAATACTTCAGCTGAAGCCTCGCCAGAGTTGAGTAGAGCAGGACAGTGACCTCCTGTGTCTTATGTAGGACACTCTTATTAATACACCCCAGCATGAGCTTCGCCTTTTTCACACCTGCATCACATTGTTCATTCACATTCAGTTTACGATCCACTATAACCCCTCTAGCCTTTTCCGCAGCAGTCTGCCTTGCCAGTTATTCCCCATTTTTGTAGCTGTGCATTTCATTTTTCCTTCCTAGGTGAAGTACAGTGCACTTGTCTTTACTGAATTTCATCTTGTTGAAGTCAGACCAATTCTCCAATTTATCAAGGCTGTTTTGAATTCTAATCCTGTCCTCCAGAGTTTCTGTAACCATGCCAAGCTTGATGTCATCTGCAAGTTTTATAAACATACTGTCCTCTCTGTTATCTAAGTCATTAACGAAAATGTCCAATAGATTATCTGGGACCCTTCCCATTTCTTCTCTCTCCCCATCCAGCCTTGCACCAAATCCTGTTGCTTCCCCCTCTGTAACATTTCTAAATCCCACCTATCCTCTCTCCAACCCTCCTGCCAACACCCGGGGTCATGCCAGGGCTGCCTCTTGTAGCTTCAACCTTTCCACTCTCCCTCACACACCCCTCTCCAACCTTCAGTCTATCCAACAACTAGAATAACCTTCCATCCCCATGCTACCCCATGGGCCCCGTCACTGGCCCCATCTCCTTCCACCCACTCTCTGGACCAAATTCACCAGGGTGTAGCCACACAGAAGGAATCACACAAATGGTGGAGTGGGCCCACTTCCATGCATATTGATTCAGCTCATGTCTGGGTCTGACCCCTTGTGTGGCAGTGGGACCCTAGGCACAGTGGAGGTTGGGACTGAATGGGAGAAGCACTTTGCTAGGCGCCAGCACCCGTACGAGCAAGAGACAACAGAAGCCAGTGAAAAGCTTGGGCTGAGAGCAGGCCTGTTGTAATACAAACCAATGCAGCCTGAGCTGAGAGTCTATGATAATTATCTTCTTGCGAGAAGTGGATTGTGTGACGTTACACTCCATATTCTTTATGGAAATATGCTTATGATATGGATATGACATAACTAAGATATGTTTTATGCAAGATGGGTCATGTGAGATCTCATTGAAAAGGTTCTGATTTACTGAATGTGATTATCCAATTTGTATCATTTCGGTGTCTAAAGATAGGAATATGGACTATGTAACAATTACAACTGGGTGTGTATTTGGAAGACACCCACCAGACAACAGGCCATCAGATTTGATGGGCCATTAGAAAGAAACAACAAGACTGTGGAGATACTAATCTCTCTCCTTCCCGGGAGGCATCCTGGGACGTAACTGTGACGCTACTAGGTCAGGTGGTCTTGTCACCATTATCTTGGACTTCTTGTAACTTTCCACTAAAAGGAGAGGGTGTGTGTGTCAAGTTTGGGAAACAAAAGATTCCCGCCTTATGTAAATCTTATTTAAGGGTGGGGAGGAAGGCAAATGGGACTCTCCTCCATTGCCTACCCAAGAAGGACTGCTGAAAAAACCTGATGGGACAAAGGAACTAACCTGAAAGGAAAGGCAGGGGCGAGTCCAGACTGAGACAGGGATCCAGTCTGTAAGAAGAAATAACTGGAACTCTGAGCTACAGAAACTCTGCATCCTGCCTAATTCAACATTTAGGGTGAGAAATTACATTTTGTAACTGGTTTCTTTAGTGAATCATGCTTAGTTTGCGTGTTTTGTTTTATTTGCTCAGTAATCTGCTCTGTTCTGTTTGCTGTCCCTTATAATCACTTAAAATCTACACTTGCTACTTGTTTTTTGTTTATTCTGAAACCCAGCTTGTGCAATTCATAACTGGGGAGGGGGGAGGGGGTGGGAAGAGGCTGTGCATACACTCCTCCACATTGAGGGGGGAGGCGGATTTCATAATGTACCTTTGGGTCTGCGCCCCAAGGGAGGTGGGCACCCGAGTGCTGGGGCAAGTCCCTTAAGCTGAGTCTTCCCAGAGCTGATCTCAGTGTCTGTGTCGTTCTGCAGCTGAGTGTGTCCCACTCTGTGTGTGTGGGCTAGAGGAGGCTTAAGAGCCTGGCTCAGCAGGACAGGGTGAGGGAGCCCAGGCTGGCAGAACAGGCGGGCTCGGTGGTATCCCAGTACATCCGGTGTCACCATAAAGGGGGCAACCCCTCACAGACTGAGGTGGGATGGACTGAGCTGGATATGCCGCAGGCCTTTGACAAACTGGAGAGAACATTGCATATGCTCACATACATTATTGTATGCGGTGGTGTAGCCATATCGGTCCTAGGATATTAGCGAGACAAGGTGGGTGAGGTAATATCTTCTATTGGACCAACTTCTGTTGGTGAGCGAGACAAGCTTTCGAGTCACATGTAGTAGAAAGGGAGCCTGAGACAAGGCCTAGTATCAGAGGCCCGGTGTGAGGCGTGAGGCCTGAACTAAAGTAGTGGTCAAGCCTTGCTAATATAAAGCAAAGTTAGCTCACAGAACCTGGCAAGAACAGGGCTGGTATTGCAAAAACACACACACTCCTGAGAAATGCTAGGCACAGGACACTCACGCAAGCACATTCCAGAGACATAGCACCAGAACATCCCGATTTCAAGTATGGTACAACCCCCCCACCAAAGAGAATGAGAACACACTGACCCTTCCTAATGATAAGGGCAGGATGCGAGTGTGATGGATAGAGATGTTTTGATGTACATGGTAATGGGTGGTAACTAACCGCACCAGAGGGGCAATACGTAACTTGTTTGTATTGGTGTATAAAGAGCTATCTCCGGGGGGCAGGGGGAGGAGGGGGGGTCGGTGTCCAGCCTAGAGGGCAGTGGAAAGTCCCGCCACTGACTGAGCTGCTCCATTGTCACAGGCAGACATTGATCCGGGGAGCTAGGACCATGCTTCAGCGACAATAAACCTGACCGAGTGCCTTCGCTACTAAACCAAGTCTTGTGGTCTCTGTGGGCAGTTTGACTGGAGCCTGCTGTACGGGCTATCTGGCCAGAGCCAGTGCAGCAGGCAGAGAGAACACACGCCTGCAGCTAACATATGACGACACTACACAGAGCTCTTCTTCAGGTCTGGGAAAGGAACTGAGTAAATACAGATAGTTCAGCGTAAGTATGAGCCACTTCACCTTGAACAGTCCCTTAGAATACGTGCTAACTATTTATGCTAAACTATCTGTTCACGCTTGTGTTTAGCTGTGACACTGGGAGCACCTTTCCAGGCCTGAAGAGGAGCTCTGTGTAGCTCGCAAGCTCGTCTCTCTCGCCAACAGAAGTTGGTCCAATAAAAGATATTTCCCCCCCCTCCCCCGTCTCTCACATACATTATTTACAGCGGAGCAGAATTCACCCCACTAGGAGAGGAGCTGGTGTCAGTAAGAAAGACAATGGAGAATTCTTTCCAATATGAGCTTGGCCAGGCTCAAGAAACCCTGAGTGTGGGATTACCAGCCAGTGGCATATGTGCAAGCAAAGGGCATCAAATTCAGCTGCATGGCAAGTTTACAGGTTTTGCGGCCGACTAATGGAATAGGTCGAGTCCCACAGGGCCATGTGCTAGCAGCCAAGAACGGAGCAGCTCTTTGTTTTTTCTAGTTGTGCAAATTGGGGCCCCGGCAGTCCAGGCTGGTGGGTCCCCGACTGAACTGTAGTTGCGGGCAGTGTTCCAACAGGAAAGGGGGAGATGCAAGGTGTGCGTGTTTTTGTGTTTCTGTTGTGAAGTGAACTGTGGAGGAAGTGGCAGGATTGACAGGCCTCTGGTGAGCCACACAAGGGGGCAGCACAAACAGCACTCATGCAGCTTCCCCCAGTGTCACTTCCCATTGGCCTGACCATGATTGCGACGTGCGCACCCTGCCCAGTGGGAGCTAAACGCATTTCCCATGTGGGTCCCTGAGTTTTCATCAAATAACGCCTGTCAGTCAGTACCAAGCGCTGATCTGAATGGGCGGCTTCCCAGAGACATGAAAGATTCCATTGGCCTGATTCTCCTCTGCTTTTCCCTTGTGTTGTCACTGCAAAGTGGGGTACAACACCCCCAAACCACAACCCTCTGGGCCCTCCCGCTGCTGGTCCCATTCTGCATTGATGGCGTACTCACGTTGCCTGGGTGTAACTGGCAACACGAGAGGCAGGACAGTGGCCCATCAGTGCAAGAGGGATCACAGCACATAGCAGAGCTCCACTGGTTCCAGTGGAGATACTCTGGATTTACATCAGCACATGTGACAGTGGGATTTGGCCCGAGGTCGCCTTCCAGCAGCACCAGAGAAACTGGAGGATGGTGGGATGTGGGGGGAGGGGTTAAAGCCATTTTCCAGTCTGCAATAATCCTGGCTAAACTGAACCCTCCCAGGCTTGGTTTAGTTTTCTATCCAGGGCGTCTACATCTCAATTCTACTCTGGGACTATGTCGTGGGCACTCCACTGCTTCCTATGGAAGCTCTTCCGAACGAGGGCTAGATGCAGAGGGTAGAATTTTGTAGTCAAAATGTCATTCTGGTGGGAAATAATTATTCCTCACAATGGATTTCCCAGCTGAGTGATGCTACGCGCTGCTATTGCGGAAGGGAATTTCCAGAGGGGGGAAGTCCCCTAATTTCCCGAAACCTGAGGCAAGTGCAAAGACTTGGCGGGCTCAGAACAGAATCCCATGCGCTAACTGCATATGACAGCATGCAGGAGATGAGCGGGACCCATGAATTACCTGGTAGGAGTCTGGGTGAAGGGACTTCTTCTGGGAGAAGGCCCTTTCCCAGGAGCCACACCGCCAGGCTATTTAGTCCAATGGTCAAAGAGGCCCCCAAAGATTTGAAACCAGAAACACGAATGACTTGTCTTCGCTCTCCAGGCCCATCTGGGCCTCTCCCTGTCGTCTCTCACACACTGTCGGCCCCATCGCCAGCTTTCAGCGCTCAGTTGTTAAACGTTTTCCTCCCAGCTCCATTGCAGTTCCCCTCTCCCGTGGGAGGAGTTCGGTTAACGTCCACAAAGCCAGCAACTCCCACCTTCAAACCCCCTTTGCCGCCCAGCCTACGAAAACCTCGACAAAGCTGGGCAGCCAGTGAGCCGTGACCACAGCCCCCTACGCTGGCCTGAACACCTGTGTGCCCCCCATGTCTACCTGAGCCCACAAGTGCTTTGTCTCTTGTCTTAGACTCTGATTCTCCGCTCTTTGGGGCAGCGCCTCCCTGTTTGTTCCGTGTTTGTACAGCGCCTGGCACCACAGGGCTCCAAGACAATGCAAATAAATATTGGTAAGAATTGAAGAGAAGGGTCAGCAGCGCCCTGGCCTGGGTAGAGCAGGGGAAAGCCGGCTATCTGGGCCCTGCCCCAGCAGGGTTCTTACCATGAAGCCACATTGGGGGGGGGAGGGGGGGGAGGGGGCTTTTCTTCTCTTTAATAAAAATATCTCCCTGCATGTGAACTGAATTATCAGGCGCATCCTGGCAGGTTGGAACCCTGGAAGACTCTTGGCCCAAGTTACCGGAGCTAAGCTACCTTGGGAAGCACCAGGGCAGGGCACTGTGCGCCCCAAGTATGCCCAGGCCAGCTGACCAGCTGCCTCTCCCCCCCACGGGGGCTGGGCGCTGCTGTCTTGAAGGAAGCCCTGCTCCCACAGGGCATAGGCAGGTGACGTTCCCTGGTGACCAACGGGAACCTCCCATTAAACCATAGCAGTAAAGGCCTTTAACATCCTCTGGGATTCTCTCCCCTTCCCCAGGGCTGCTGCCTGCCTGCCCCCTCTCCAGGGAACATTTGTACCTTACTCAGGGGCTGGCGGCAGCCATGACCCCCCTCTCTAACTCAGGGGCTGCCTGTGCCCATTCTCCTTCCCTCTGATTCCAGGGCCGGCGGCACCGCAGCCTTCTCAGCTTCCCAGTGAGCTGGCTGCATCCATGCCCCCAGCCCCGACCATGGAGAAGGCTGTGACCCCTCGGGGTGGCAGAGTCCATGCTGGGCCGGCCCCAGCCCTTTCGCTGCTCCAGGATGCCCCACACCTACTGGGAAGAGGGTCGGGGGCCAGAACACCACTGTGGCCTCTGGTTCATTCTCGTGCCAGCTGCCCTGTGCACTTGCCATTCAGTGCAGGGACAGCAAAGCGATCGAGGACTGGGATCCTTTGGAGCGGGCGGCAGCCCAGACACGAAGCCTGCGCTGTGTCTGCGTGACAGGCCCTGTCTCAGGGGACCCGAGGAAGGCCAGTGGCAAAGCTGCTCAGGCAGGGGCTGCCTGTCTGACGGATTCCAGTCTCAGAGGGATTTGCAGGGGGAGCGAGAGGGCAGGCTCCCCAGCCTCGGGGAGCAGGGTCACGGCCCGGTTACGGTGCTGGGCAGAGGGAGCAGACAGCCTTTGAAGAGCTCCCGGCCAGAGGAGAGCGAGGAGGGAGCTGCATTTCCCATGCAGTTAAGGGAACAATAACCAGCCTATTGCCTGTGAAACAGGAAACTCTCTGGAGAGACGGCAAGCGGCAGCCAGCCTAGCAAGCGCCAGTGCCACTTCGCCAACAAGTGCAAGAAGCTTCCGTGCCAAGCCCATCTGCTGAGACGGCCAATTCTCGCTCTGCCTCTGGTCCGCATTACTGGGGAGGCCACAGCTCCATTTCTGAGCAGATCCCTGGGGCCTGAGCCCAGCTGTTCACTCCCAGAGTTATTGGATGGGCGGGGGCAGGAGAGGGGATCCCAGCCCTGGCGTGCCGAGAGGGAGAGCGTGTGGCATTGCTGCAGCCCCGGGAAGGCAGGCAGTGTGGCCCCAGTCCCTGGAGCCCAGGGGCACAGCCGAAGCGGGGGCCTGGGGGCGCAGTGTGGGCGGAGCCACGCCTGGCTGTTTGGGGAGGCACAGCCTCCCTTACCCGCCGCCCATGAGCCCAGGAACCTGCAGCTACCCACCTGTACTGCCAGCAAACGCCCTGTGACTGTCCCGGCAGGCCCCTCCAAGGCTCTTTCCTCGGCATTGCAAACCACAAGCCTCGCTTTCAGCTGAGGCTGGTGAAAACACCAATGCATCGACGTCCACAGGGGCCGATCACATTCCCCAGCATTTGGACGAGATGGGCACAATCAAACTGAGGAATGTCAAGTTTCCAATGAGCTGGGACTTCCCTATGGAACCTTATTTGTGCGCACTGCTCACTCAGCTTTCCAAGCACCCGCCCCCTCAGCACCTATTTGCCTCGCCGCGGTGGTGCAGCCTGTTACAGAGAAGGCACACACTGTGTTCTCTCCTGGAGACCTGGAGCTTTCTCCTTGCTTTCCTGTGGCTACAGTAAAAGGCATTTTGAACTAAAAGTGCCTCAGTGATCCCCATGCCCGGGGCGCTCAGAGGGGGCCAATCCCCGTGCCCGGGCGCTCGGAGGGGGCCGGTCCCCGTGCCCGGGGTGCTCGGACGGGGCCGGTCCCCGTGCCCGGGGTGCTCGGACGGGGCTGGTCCCCGTGCCCGGGGTGCTCGGACGAGGCTGACTCCTGTTCCCAGAACAATATTGTGGCATTTGCCACTTGTCCATTACCAGAAATGTCAGCATAGAACGAAAGGCAGTGCTGAGCCCATGGCACGAATCCATGGCTGTGACTGAGCAAGGCCGCCAAGTAGGGTGACCAGATGATGTGAAGAAAATATCGGGACACATGGGGGGGGGGNAAAAAGCCGAGAGAGTCCTGCCCCGGCTGAGAAAAAAACCCCACAGTGCTGCTGGCAGATATCGGGACAAAATGCGCCAAAGATCAGTCGGGACGCTGGTCACCCTACCGCCAAGCAGCGAGAGCTGCTGACTTCTCCCAGCTCCGGTGCCTAGGAGCTTGGCACACAGCTCCCCTCTGGGCAGCTCTGGGAGTTTGGCCTCAGAGCAAGGGCAGCCAAAGGCCTCAGGAGACAAAGATCCTGGCTTGTGAATAATGCAAATTAGAGAAGAAGAGAAGCACAAAACAGCAGGGGTTACCCCTCCTCCCCCCTGGGCCCTCCTGCAGCTGGCACGCTGTCCTGAAGGGGCAGCCCAGGATCTGCCCTGCCGTGGAACTCCTTGGGCAGCGTGAGTCTGGCATGGGGGCTGGGGACAGGAGGGGGACATGGCCAAATGCACAGTGCTTCACCAGATCCTCATCAGGCTGCAACCTGCTGTGTGCAAACGTAGGATAGTGTGACTCGTGTGAGGTTGCAGCTGTGTGGGTGTGAGGGGAAAGGAGTAACACACACACACACACACACACCCCTGCCGCCCTGCTCTAGCTCCTTCCTCCTCCCAGGGCGTTGCAAACATCCATGAGACTAGCCTCGCCACGCCCCTGGGAAGGTGCCTAGGGCAGTGTTGTCATCATCCCCATTGACACAGGGGAAACACGGCATCATGGGACTTGCCCAAGATCACACAAGTCCATGGCAGAGGCCTGGGTAGACTGCGGGTCTCAGTCCGGCGCGAGAGCTGCGAGAGCGCCCTCTTCAAACGAGCTCGTTAGAGGACAGATCCTCGAGGTGAGCATTCTCCACTCTGGAGCTAGAAGGGAAATCTTCCTTGTGTGCTGGGACCGTGTCCATGCCCAGCGTGAGCTCAGTGACGGTTAGGTTTACACTGCCTTGCACCTGGGCTGCGTGTACATACTGGCACCAAATGTGAACTGCTAGAACTGGAGCAATTTACACCAACATCATGCTGGTGTCTGTGGCCAGGCAAGGTGCAGGGCAATGGAAAACCAGGCCCAATGAGCAAACTCAGACTGAGCTGCAGAGTCTTCTCTCCTGAGCTCCTGTACACACCCCGCACTCGCCCGGGAGTTTAGAAGTGAAGTGGCCCTGCCTGACCTCAGAGAGCCTCACTATGGGTGTCTTGTGTGAGCTCCTAGTCAGTTACACCTACCGCCAACATCCCGCTAGGACACAGCCTCTGCCTCATTCCCTAAGGAGGAGAGAGGCCTCTGGATGTGCCTGGCTTTCCCACACACCCAGCGAATGCTCTGCGTGCTCCTGAGCCCAAGAGCCCCTTTCCAGGAACCGCTGACCATTTCCCAGTCAGTCAAACTCCAGTGATTCCGCTTCACTACCCAATGCTGATTCAAACCCCAAACCCTTAGTCCCCAAACTCAGTGAAGGCAGCTGGGTGACAACAGCAAACCTGCCTCTCATGCCACTGACAAGGCCCAGGTGCTTAAAATCAAGGGCATGCGTTATTCTCCCAAGTGGCAAGGTATGTTTATTTAATCACAGCACAATCTCCTTAACTCTGACCCGAAATGCACACCAGCCCTTCATCAGGACTGTCAACATACAAACAACTCAAAAGCCTCAGGAAAAAGACACCAGTAGTTGAATACGTTCCCATTAATGACACGTCCTGGGTTTGGTTTTTATGTGGGCAATGTAAGATTTATGATTTTAAACTGGTCTTCGCGTTACTTTCAGGTAATAAATGAAGACACAGGTTTACATTTTGTATAAATAAATGAGATTGGCCATATCACCGGATTAATAAATTAAAGGGGGGAGTGTTGCTGGCCAAGCCAATAACAGCTCCTGCAGAACCCAGCCTATTCCAAAGCACACCTGATGCGCTGACCTAGCTAAACTAGCCAGGCAGACACAGCACAGCCAGCCACCAGAGGGGCTTGGCCTAGAGCCCAGATCATTGAATTCCACAGACACGGCTGAGCATACAAATCCATGGGGCCTCTAAGCAGATGGGCTGCACCTCTCTGAGCCTTAGTTACTGCCTCTAGGCTATACGGCTAATAATGCTTTGTCCATCCATCTGCAGCTCTCGGAGTACGTGATGTAAGTGGGTCGGCACCACCAGCCTGAGTACAGAACGTGGGCCCACCTCGCTGCGGTCTGGCGGAGATGCCAGAGGTTTCTCTCTCAGAGGGCTGCGCTCTGCTCCCAGCTCCTTCAGCAAACATTACGAAGTCTCTTAAATGCTCAAGACTTCAATTACCGCATGCCTCTGTGCATTTCCTTCCAGCTGGGGGCTTCGGGTGGAGCACGGAGGGAGAAGACTCTTCTTCCCAGATCCTGGGTTCCTTCACTTTCAGAATCCAACCCAGGCCAGTTCAGAGGCCAAGGATGAAAACATTGTCAGCCAGGTGGCCTGTTGGTTTTCCCCAGTGACAGCACTGACCAGGGCCGGTGCTCCCATTAGGCGACCTAGGCGGTCGCCTAGGGCACTGCTATTTTGGGGGCGCCTGCGCCCCCGCCGCCCGTAGAAATTTGGGGGCGGGGCCTTCCGCCGCCGCTGTTGGGGGCGGGATTTCGGGGGCGGGACCTGCCGCCGCCTAGGGCGCCGGCAAAGCTGGCGCCGCTACTGGCACTGACGGAGAACTGAGTTTCCTTTTCATAGAGCAGCCGCTGTTTAAACATGTTACTGCACCGTCCCTTGCACACTGCACTTTGCATGAGAAAATACAGAACTCTCCCCCTAGGATGTTCCAGGGTTGTGGGCTCCTGTGAATCCATTGGGCAGATGGAGGGACACAAAGAAACACCCTGGAAATTGCAAAACATTGATAATCAGAGCCGTTTGAAAGCGTTTTACTCTCAGACAGTCCTCACTCAGTGTAATCAAAAGTGTCAGAAAACTCAAGGTGCCAATGAGCCTCAACTCACATTTCTGAAAGCACCAGCGGGTTTTTCCTTCTTTGAGTGGCGGTCTGGGGAGGCAGGAGGAAGGACGGGAGTTACAAGGGGGATTAAATGATAATGAGATTTTGGTTGCAGCCTTAAAATGGGGTGCAGTGTACAGGAAAGTGTGTTAAAAATGACAAACTATCACAAAGTGTGAGGGATTCCCTGGTCCTGCTTGCAGGCTAGAGGACTCTGGGGAAGCCACATGCTCTGAGTCAGTAACAGTAAGGTGGGGGTGAATTGTGCCTCTGTTTCTGGAAGCAGCCTGCCTTGTCTCTCTGTTTTGGGTTCTTGTGTGTCCTCGTTCTGAATGCTAGAAAACAGCCATGTTCCGTTACAACAGGGGTCAGCAACCTTTCAGAAGCGGTGTGCCGAGTCTTCATTTATTCACTCTAATTTAAGGTTTTGCGTGCCAGTCATACATTTTAACATTTTTAGAAGGTCTCTTTCTATAAGTCTATAATATATAACTAAACTATTGCTGTATGTAAAGTAAATAAGGTTTTAAAAATGTTTAAGAAGCTTCATTTAAAATTAAATTAAAATGCAGAGCCCCCCGGACCGGTGGCCAGGACCCGGGCAGTGTGAGTGCCACTGAAAATCAGCTCACGTGCCACCTTCGGCACACGTGCCATAGGTTGCCTACCCCTGCGTTACAGCCTTCCAGCAAGACTTTTGTGTTGAGCTAACATCTCTGGGTGTCTCCAGGAACGTAACAGTGAGGTTATCCCCTCTCCATGAGACAGCCCGACACACCTACTGAGCTGAAGCGTCAGCACAGCCCTCAGCCACTTGAGCGAAAGGCCCCAGCCGGGTAGCACTTAAAGAAACACCCTTGTGCTCAATCGAAGGCCACGTGTTCAAACAAATACAGTGCCAGTTCTGCTCCCATCGAAGTCAACGACAGCAAGACTGCGTCTGTAGCTCCCGGCTCGCTCGTCCTAGATCAGGGGTAGGCAACCTATGGCACGCGTGCCGAAGGCGGCACACGAGCTGATTTTCAGTGGCGCTCACACTGCCCGGGTCCTGGTCACCGGTCCGG
>QXTE01000014.1:19219268-19273361 GCA_003942145.1 Platysternon megacephalum
CGAGCTGATTTTCAGTGGCACTCACACTGCCCGGGTCCTGGCCACCGGTCCGGGGGGCTCTGCATTTTAATTTAATTTTAAATGAAGCTTCTTAAACATTTTAAAAACCTTATTTACTTTACATACAACAATAGTTTAGTTATATATTATAGACTTATAGAAAGAGACCTTCTAAAAATGTTAAAATGTATTACTGGCACGCGAAACCTTAAATTAGAGTGAATAAATGAAGACTCAGCACACCACTTCTGAAAGGTTGCCAACCCCTGTCCTAGATAGTAGGCCAGAGCCAGCCTCAGTCACAGAAAAGCTGAGGATTTCTGCAGGCATGTCTGGATGCAGGTGTGTTGTTTCGGAGTCACAACAATACACGATTTTAATGCAAGTTTCTCTCTCTGAGCCGCTGTGTCACAAACACAGTGTGTGTGTGAACGAGCACACGGCAAAGCCTCATCTCCAAGGCGGACCAAGCCAGGACAATGCCGCTGAGGTGCCAGGAGCCCTTGAATCCAGGTAGCTGCACTTTCGGTGACCACTGCCTGGGCATGATAACAAGGTATCTGTGATGCATGCACAGTCCCCGTGCAGTGATCTGACTGGCTGGGACAGAGCCACCAGCACAGGAAGACGGCTTTCCACACCGGAACTGGTCATTGCCCCATGCAGACCGGTGCCCGGTCTCCATCGGAGTGGCCAATCCAGGCTGCTTCTCAGGCACCCGTAATACCCCCGTCCCCTCCCCCCACCATGAGGTCACTGTGTGAGGCTGCTACATTCAAACCAGCAGCATGAAAAGGGCGTTAGAGAAAACAAAGGGTCCGAGCCCGTGGGACCCTAATTCAGCCCCTCGTGCAAACATAGGCTTGTAAGGAGTCTCTGCCTTGACCCGCTGCCTCATTCACCAATCGTCCTGTGCGCTGAGGGCAGCAGGTGTCCCATGCAACAAGCAGCGTGTGACCCTGGAATTAGAGACTCTATCAGAAGAGGTGGCTATGCCGAGCCCTGAGAAACGGCACAGCAAATCCTCCGCAGTGCCCGGTACGCTGAGGCATTGGGCCTTCTGCTCAGGGCTGAGCGAAAAGGCTCCTTCCAGCTGCAGGGAAATTAATGCTCCTGCAAACTCCTCTCTTGCCAGTTTTGCAAAAATCCCCCATAAAGTTGGGCTCTTGGAACTGTCCTGAAAATGTCCCAAGTGCCTCAAATGCTCTGTGGGGCCGAGTGCAGCGAACAAATATCCTGCCACCCGTCCCCGCAAACCTAACAAACTATGCCAGGGTTCTCCACCACTTCCCACCAGCCTGAAACCCGTCTCTGGGTTTGCACCCATCACCCGCCCTCTAAAGTCGCCAAGAACTCCCTGGAGCCCCGCAAAGGAGAACTTTCAAAGGCAGCTGCTGTGCTACTTCTGTGCCGATGTCTGCACCCATTTACGCCAGCTGGGGGTCTGGCCCGTGACGTTCTGCCCATATGTCTAGTGCTTCCCAGGTTTCCGTATGGGAGACAATCACGTCACTAGCATTCCCACAAAGCATCACTCCTCAGCGGTGACCTCACCTAGGACAATCCGCTGGTTCCCCTCCCCTTCCCCCACACTCCTCTGCTCCACCCACATGCATAGGACACTCATTTTCCTCTCCTGACTTTGTTCATCAATAGCTATGGCTGCAAAACTGTATTCACAAGCATCTAATTACCAAGCCAGGTCTTTCTCCTGGTAATTAGCAATGCTGTGGTGCTTTAGTTGCTCGCTTAAAGTTGCCCACAAGGAAGGTTTAAGGTCCATTAAATCTGTTGATTGGTTCGTCAGCATGAATCCCACTGACTGGAACACAATGAACTGGCTTCCAGATTGTTAACTAGGCTCCCAAATCCATTTCCACCACCCCCGTCCCACCAACGCCAGAGAACCAGCCTGCACAGGGTCCTGAAACCTGTCTGCTCTCTGTGTGCGCAAAGGACCCTGGCCCTGGAGACCCAGACTGGCCATTTCCTATTAGCGCCATAGCCTCTCTCTGTCTCATTGACTTGGAGGGATCACAGATGGGAAGGACTTGCCAGGTCACCTTCCCCATCCCCTCCAGTTTCCCTGGGTGGAGGACAGAGTCTGAAGGCTTCACGTGCCATTCCCAGCCCAGGCACCATGTCCAGACAGAATGGAGCTGGTCAAGGGCTGCCACAGTGTCTGATTCAACCATGCCCGGTCGGGGTCGCTATGGGTCAGCACTGGCCCCTGCCCCATTGGTATTCGCTGGGGTCAGCACTGGCCCATGCCCGGTCGGGGTCGCTATGGGTCAGCACTGCCCCCTGCCCCATTGGTATTCGCTGGGGTCAGCACTGGCCCGTGCCCAGTCGGGGTCGCTCTGGGTCAGCACTGGCCCCTACCCCACTGGTATTCGCTGGGGTCAGCACTGGCCCCTGCCCCACTGGTATTCGCTGGGGTCAGCACTGGCCCCTGCCCCACTGGTATTCGCTGGGGTCAGCACTGGCCCATGCCCGGTCGGTGTCGCTATGGGTCAGCACTGACTCCTGCCCCATTGGTATTCGCTGGGGTCAGCACTGGCCCGTGCCCGGTCGGGGTCACTATGGGTCAGCGCTGGCCCCTGCCCCACTGGTATTCGCTGGGGTCAGCACTGGCCCCTGCCCGGTCGGGGTCGCTATGGGTCAGCGCTGGCATGAGCAGGGGTTTGTTCACCAGGATATTTGGGGAATCCTGGCTGTTCTAGTGCTAAACACCCATATTCACACGCCAACAAGGGAGTTTGGGGGTGAGCAAGAGTATTCGCTTTTGCTATCCCTGGCGTGCTGTTCTCCAGTCTGAAGCAAAGGCAATCCCGCATCTCTTAGGTGACCCGTCCCACAGTCAGACTGCCCAGCTCACGGATCCCCTGTGGGCTGGAATGATTCATCCAAACTCTCCAGCAAACAGGCACAAAGAACAAAACTAACCAGAGAAATCGGGGCCAGGCCAAGAACAAGGCCCTAATTTCTCCACGAGCGTTATTCCAAATGAACAGCGACCAGCTCGGATCCTAACGTTCCAGACGCCTCTCACTCATGTTTTACATGTTTCTATTTCTTTGTTTGCACCAACACTTCCCCAAAGACACTGCAGAGCCAGATAGCACCACGGCTGATCCGCGCCTGAGTGAATGGATGTAGGTCAGTTTCCAGAGAGCAGAGATTTGTAGTCACCTGACTATATTCCTACTAGGTATAACGGATTAGCTACATGCACATAACTCGCCATCTGCTAAACAGACTTTAACCCAACTTTCCGGAATAGCTCACATATACCTTGTGACCGGGAAAAAACAGACCCTGGACTCAATTTCTGAGAGAGGTACAAGCCACGGGGAAGAGGAATTTGGAAGGACTGGCCATTTCACCCCAAATTCCAAGCAACTCGGCGTGTCTCCAGGGGAGTGCGTGATGGTGACCTGGATGTGCACTGTCCTCGCCCCCAAAGGATCCCTCTGCACTACAAACTGGAACAAATATTCCCAGGCACCAGCAGAGTGGGACCTGGGAGCGGCTGGACAGGTTGCTACTCAGCGCTTCAGGGATAAGTAAAAACACCCCCTGACTCCAGCTGAAAGTGCAAGCGCTGGCAGCAGGACGTAATGGCCGTGGCACGACTGGCTGGTGTTCGCCAGAGAGCAGCCCAGCTCCGACTCAGAGTGCCAGAGGCCCTTTGATGACTGCACATGGCCGGAGTCTCAATTTTATTTCTCCGCAGAATGACATGCCTCCTATTCCCACCCGGCGGCTGCATCCGTTGGTCCAGGGCCCACACAATGGCTGGAACAGAGGCACAATGTAATTGGTTCCCCAGAGCCCACAAAGCTGCTGTTCATGATAGAACTACACAGCCAGTCACCTAGTGCTTGTGCTGAGGTTGCAGGATGGGAGAAGGTCGGGTACCTGCGGGCAGGGGTGGGAAGATGCTGATAATGAGACCAACAAGACAAGAAATACCCTACTGAAAGGCACCATGGGAATGAGGCCCATTGTGATGTCTGCGACATTCTATACCTTGAGGGAGTGTCCTGTAACCCCCATATTCCTCATTTTTATATAATCGTGATCTTGCATATAAAGCAGGCCTTGTAAGGTATCAGGGGAAAGGTTATGATTGGCTGAAAGTCATTTCTCTATCCATATATGTGTATCATTAATGCATATGAAGTTATGAGAATTGTGTTGTATGGTTGTCACTAAAACATTCTGTAAGTTGGGGAATCAGCCAGATATTAGCTCTCCAGAGGCAACAGCAAGGAAAGCAGCCAACAGCCGAGCGGGGTGTCAAACAACCCATCACCGGCCACTGGCCAGCAAGGGAGCTACAATGCAATGACTGACCTGCGTGAAGCCACACCAGGGGAATTGCTCAACCTGGCCTGGAGACTCAGCAAACCCCCCTGACATGCCTGGACTTGTGTTCTCCAAGCACATGGGACTGAGGGTATAAAACAGACACAGGGGCCACATGCTGGGCCCTTCTCCTGCTCCCACCTACGCTGCACGCAACAAGGAAACTGAAGACTCCAACTGAGGGGACTGGCCCAGATGTCAAGGGTGAAATCGGTGTCCTATGAACTGCAATATCCAGTGGGGTGAGAAAAACTGCTTAATCTCGATGTTGCCCAGGCTAATAGGGTTGAGAGTTTACACTGCATACTTACATATTTTCTTTTGCACAGCGGTCCCACGGTCCCAGACTGCACCCCGGGGATCCCGTCACAATGTCACTGAGGTTGAGCGACACAGCAGCGAGTGCCTGAGTGACTCTGGGCAGAGCCCGTGGCCCTGTCAGTCCAAAGGAAGAGGAGTGTGCTGTGCAGGGAGCATGGTGGTCATGCTGGCAGGCGCCCACCCAATGGGCAGGCTGGGAAGTCGGAGGCAAAGCCTTGTGCACCCGGCTGCTGCTGTGAGATGCTGGGCAATGAAATAATTCTGTGGTGCCGCCACTCCACAAGACTCCAGAGAACCACCTGACTGTACAGTGCTGAGCAGCATCACTTCACCCACTCAGGGACTGCAGCCATCTCTGGGGTGGAACAGGGCAACTACCAACAGCTATCCTGGTGACACTCACATACTCTACCCTGGGGACGAACATGGTATAAAACCTCAGAGAAACAGACAGACAGAGATCAGCACTGCTCCATGGTTTAGGACAGGCAGTGGAGAAGAATCCTATATCCAGTGAAGAGTAGAATGGAAATACCCAACAGTAGAGCGGCTGTAAATGTTCCTGTTGAGAGAGTCTTTTGACAGAAAATATCGTTTCTGTGAAATCAAAGTTTTCCATGGGAATATTTGGACTTTGCAGAACTTTTTATTTTCCATCAGGAAAACTGAAATGGAATATTGTGTTTCAAGTCAGTTCAACCCCTCGAAACATTTTGGCTTGCTGAACTGAACCATTTCCTTTTAAGTCAGTTTGACATTAGCCTGCGTCTGTCTAGGGTGTTGCAGTGCCTCCTGGGAGTTGTAGTTCAGGTGCTTCATGCCCCCATCATCCCTTATAAACCAGGCTCCCTGGCCGGACTACATCTCCCATGACGCACTGTGGTCTCCTATCTGATTAAAGCACATGGTGCATCATGGGAGTCACATGAGTGCCGTTTCTCATGGGAGATGTTGTCCACCCAAGGAATCTGGCTCATCGGGAAGAATGATGGCATGAAGAAGCTAAACTACAGCTCCCAGGAGGCATTGCAACACCTTAGGCAAAGGCAGTTTAATGTCAAACTGACTAAAAGGAAACATTTCAGTTTGGTTCAATGCTCTGAAAGGAGACATTTTGATTCAGGAGATGTCGGAACGTTTTGTTTCTATAGAAACAGTTGAAATGAAATGTTCTGATGGTTCCAAATCTAAATATTTTCAGAATTTTTCATTCTGTGAAAAATTTTGATATTTTAACTCTTCATCCCAATTTGGGATGAAACCGACCCAAATATCCAAATTTCCCAGGGGATGGAAATTCTAATTTGTATTCAGCTCGACCCAAGCAGGTATTTGGCCAGAACAGCAATATTAGAGCTCCAGGGCCTCACACAGCCCTAGAGTAAATGGGCACATCTCTAATGAAGTCAAGATGGCTGAACATGGCCTGGTCAACAAATATAAGATTAACCTGAGCCAGACGGTGATAATTTTGCTTGGTGAAAATCAGGAAGGGAAATCTGAGGATGCTATAAAATATGTACGTTCGTCAAAAGGGAGTAAGAGCGAAGAGACTAAATGAAACCAGAAACCTCAGCAACGTGTCGGCAGGTGGGCTGCAATGCAGAGAAGTGCAGTGAATGCTTTTCAAACCACAAGGCCATAGTAACATGGCATGAGTTAATCGTAACCTCTCCTGAGACCGTTCTGATGCAAATGTCAACATGGCCAGTTCAGTAGAGGACTCTTCCATGCGCAATGGCTGCTAAAATATGACAATCAAATGTGAGCATTGGGAAGGAGGTAGAGAAGAGTGGAGAGTATATTGTAATGGTAATTTTAGACATGGATGGTTCGATGTTACCTTGAACGTCGCAATCAGCTTCAGATTTCTCATCTTGAGAAACATCAGACCAGAAAATGGAGAGGTCAAGAGAAAGGCAACAGAAATGATTAGCACACAGCGGAGGTGGACTTAAATACAAGGTAAATGAAACAGAACATAACCAGTTAGTTTGGGAACAGGGAATAGTAAAAGGCAACAGAGGTGAGGTATGTGCAATCATAGAATCATAGAATCATAGAATATCAGGGTTGGAAGGGACCTCAGGAGGTCATCTAGTCCAACCCCCTGCTCAAAGCAGGACCTAATCCCAACTAAATCATCACAGCCAGGGCTTTGTCAAGCCTGACCTTAAAAACCTCTAAGGAAGGAGATTCCACCACCTCCCTAGGTAACCCATTCCAGTGCTTCACCACCCTCCTAGTGAAAAAGTTTTTCCTAATATCCAATCTAAACCTCCCCCACTGCAACTTGAGACCATTACTCCTTGTTCTGTCATCTGGTACCACTGTGAACAGTCTAGATCCATCCTCTTTGGAACCCCCTTTCAGGTAGTTGAAAGCAGCTATCAAATCCCCCCTCATTCTTCTCTTCTGCAGACTAAACAATCCCAGTTCCCTCAGCCTCTCCTCATAACTCATGTGCTCCAGCCCCCTAATCATTTTTGTTGCCCTCCGCTGGACTCTTTCCAATTTTTCCACATCCTTCTTGTAGTGTGGGGCCCAAAACTGGACACAGTACTCCAGGTGAGGCCTCACCAATGTCGAATAGAGGGGAACGATCACGTCCCTCGATCTGCTGGCAATGCCCCTACTTATACAGCCCAAAATGATCAATTGTCTCCTGTCTGCCCCATCCCTTAGACAGATGACATGGGGAATCAATGACATTAAAAAGCAGCACAATGGGAATGGATGAAAGTGAAATCAGTTCCTGCAATATGATACTGAAGCCAGTAACTTCCAGCCAGATTCTGGCGCCTTCACAGATATGGAGTAACACCTCTCTGTGCGAGGATGCCTGCAATCTAGAGAGGCCTCCCTGTTCCTCCTGCCACTCCATGTCCTTCTCATGTTCTTATTAGAGTAGAAAGATCCAGTTAACATGCTTCTCCCACAATCCCACACTGCCCCCCACGCCTTCCCAGGCACCGATGTAGAAATAGAAATCAGCAAGTGCTAGGAAATTGCTTTCTTGTATCAAGCGTTTACACCAGAGTTCGGGTTTGCTTTGGGTCATTATATTTTGTAAACTATGCCATATTTTTAAGGCTATTGTGACACCCTGGCACCCCCTTATTCACCACTGTCACATAATTAGGATATGTTTTGCATAAAGTAATCTCTCGTTGGCTTGTATGTGCTATCATCGAATGTGAAGTTATGAAGTTTGGCTATGTGTGTGTTACTGAAACATGTTGTGAGGTTGAATACACTCACAAGCAGCCTTTCGGGTACAACAGTAAAAAGGACAAACAATGTTAATGGTTTATTGAGGAAATGCACACAAGCACAAGGATTACCCCAGGAACTGTGTACAATAGAAACCTCTCAGAGACAGCACTGCATAATGGGAACTGTTTGACCCAGGTCATAGCAAAAGAGCTTTCCAGCAAGTGGGAAGAAGATATAAAAGGGGAAAATGACATCATGATGGTACCTCACTCTCCCTACAACACCACATCTGGAAACACCTGAGGGGCAAGGACTGAACTGGGGGAAGTGCTGGACCCAGGCTAAAGGGATTTTTAGCCTGTGAATGGAACACCTGGGGATTCCAAGCTATAAGCAAGTGCAGCTTTCCCCTTAAGAATCTGCAGCCTGCTTGTATCATCTCTTAGGGTGAGAATCTGCTGTTCATATCTGATCTATGTAGTATATTAAGTTTGGTTTGTTTTTTGTTTATTTGCTAGATAATCTGCTTTGATCTGTTTGCTATCACTTGTGAAGGAAATACTCCCCCCCCCCCTTCTTTGTCCCCTTCAGGTTGTTTTTCCCTCCCCTCTTATCTCTCCCCTACAAACCCTGGCCTGGCTCAAAACTGTCAGACAGGAAGCCTAAACCAGACTGGGCTGCACTTTGAGGAGAGGGGGAGGGAAAGAGGAACTAGCAAAGGTTAGAAGAACTATTTGTAACAGGCATTGTTCAGGGTTTAAAAGGGCATCTGCTTATATTAATCTGCTTGTGCTGTCTGCTATGCTAAAGGTTATTAAAACTCATCCTGAGACCTATCTTTAATCAATGCTTTTAAGCCCCTGTATGCCCACACCCACCAAGAGGTTAGCCCTCCTCCTTGCCCCAAGGCCCAGCCGGATGCCCACTTGGCATCAGATGGGGGCGGGGGGGCCCTACCCTTGTAACAGCAACCTCCTCTGCGGGCTCTGACCAGGGCCTACCCTGTAACCAGCAGGTCAGAAGCCTAAACCATACTAGACTATGCCCCAAGAGGTGAGGCCGGGGGAAAAGGAAACAAACATTTGTAACAGCATCCTTGGTGTATAAATAAGTATAGGTAATAGGCAGTATTATAGTAATCATAGGCACCCCACCCTTGTACCCGTCATATTGTATACCCCTTACCCCAGCATCAATACCACCCCCGTGCCCAAACCCATAGGCTATCCAAACAAACAATGTAGTCTCTAACTGCCCCTGTATACACCATAAAAGGGCCAAAACCACAGTCACGAAACACTGTGCCTACGTGCCCAGAACATGTCGAAAGCTTCCGTCAAAAGCACCAGCCATCTCTAAAAGGAGTTGTTGACTGGCCCGGAAAAGTACCCCATAATGTGGTGCATTTGTGGTGTGTATGTAATTGCGGTTTTGCTCTATTAAATGTGCTGGTAATAACTTGTTCGGGGGAGTGGTTTGCAGTCCACTACCCCCAATGCATTGGTATGTATGTGTGTGTGTGTAATAAACGGGCCTCAGGCTTGAGTCTATGCTATCAAATTACTGCCTAGGGGTATTTGTTCTTAACACACTTATGAACACTTAAAATCTATCTTTTATAGTTAATAAACTTATTTTTGCTATATCTAAACCAGTGTGTGGGAATCCTAACTCAGGGGCAAAAGGCCATTGCATATTCCTCTCCACATTGAGGGAGGGGGAAATGTCATGAGCTTACGCTGTACAGTTCCCTGTGCAGCCCAAGACGGTACAATTTTGGGTCTATACTCCACAGGGGGTGTGTGCCTGAGGAGCTGGGAAGTACCATCGCTGGAGCCTTCCCATGCAGGGGCTGGTCAGAGCGTCTGCATGTAACTGCAGCTGGGTGTGTCCCTACCTGTGTGTGTGCTGGGGAAAGTGCAGGCTGGAGAGGGCTTTGCAGCTTACCACAGCAGTACAGTGTAAGAGGGAGCCCAGGCTGGTGGGTCAGGGGGGCTCAGTGGTACCCCAGTTCCAGGTGGCACCCTGGGAGGAACCCTTCACAGCTATGTCTACACTACAAGTAGAAACTGTCTTGTGCCCTCTCCCGATCTGGTTTAGCACCGGCACGGTTCTAACCAAGGAGATGGTGGCAGCTTACAATGAGCGTGGGAACCAGACTTCAGGAGTGCAGCTCTCAAGGCTACTCGGCTAGCAGAAATCTGCTAAGACACACTGATGACCTTTGGGTGACATCTGATGGAAAGGTCCAAGTTCAGTGTTACTTCCCACCACCCCCATGTTCAGCAGCTCACGGTGGAGGAGCGCATCATGGGGCCCACAAGCCGCTGTGCAAGGCAGGAAGAGGTTAATGGGCTACTGAAGGCCCAATTAGCCCAAATTAAGACACCTGGGACAGGAAAAGGCTTCCAGGGAGGGGCTTAAAAAGCAGATCCCTGCTCAGGTGGAGGAGAGCAAGCACAGAGCAACTGTGGGGCTCTGACTGTGGGAGAGAAGGCTGGGGGCGAGGAAAGCAGGAGCCTAGTAGATTCCCTGTGGGGTAAGGGAAGAATTTGTTTATGTTGCTTCAGACTTGTGCACTTTGAATGCACCCGGAGGGCAGACCTGTCACTGACCTCACCTGAGGGCTGAGTCTCTGCAACCTAGCAGGTGAGGGCGGGTGGGCGGAGCAGCGGAAGATCAGATGGGAAACCGGGATTGAGGGGCTGCTGCAGCACACGGTGCCACAAGGGGGCACTCTGATAAGGAAGCAGTGTAACGAACGTGTAGCAAATCCCAATATTAGTGCAACAAGAACATGGGCAATAACTGACTCAGCCAGTCAATCACCCCATTACCAGTGTCAGCCTGGGGGAGGGTGTATTCAGGGAATATATTTACACACACAAGCAAACGGATACCGATCTTTGGATCTAAGATTCGCAGGCTGGATATGTGCAGAGTTCATTTTTCATAGTGAAAAGGGCCTTTCCAGAAAGATTTATAACCCGAGTGGATCTGTTGAAATTGGAAATTAGCCGTTTTAATTGTCAGGCGGACAAGAGCAAGATTCCAGCGGCTGGCGCCCCAGCGATTTTTCATTCTCTGCCATTGGGCCGAGATGATATAAATCACTCCGCGGAGGCCTAATCATCTTTCTATAAATATCAGGGAAATTCCGTTTTGGCTGGGAGAAGAAATGAAAGACGAGATCCTTTGCCTTTACAGCAGTGTTTAAAATGTGATTCCGGATTAATTTCCTTTTTGCCTTTCACAGGCGGACGCCTTATTTGTCAAAGCTAAAGATGTTTGAAGAGTGGAGTGCTTCCTCCCACCCCCGTTTGTCTAAGTACCTGCCAGAGTGATGGAAGACAGGTCCGGAAAACGGATCATGGCCAAAGCATTCCTGAGCCTGTCAGTACTGGGGGATGGGAGGCTGGAGCAGCGGAGCTGGGGACCGATGAACCCCAAGCCCAGGTGTGGGATGAGGTCGCTGGGCACCCAGCTTGCTACTTCATACGCACCATTCCCTCCTACCCGCCGCATTCACCTTTTGGGGTCCCTTTAGCCTGGGCCTCAGCCCAGACTTGGCCTTCTGTCTCTCCAGTCATTCATGTTCATCTGGCCTCTTTGCTGCGGGCACCTCTGAACACTGCTGACAGCCGCCAAGACCACATCTGCCCTCTCATTGGAAGGAAACACCGAATGCCTCTTGCTGCTGCATACCTGCCCTGCCCCACTGAAGTCAATGGGAGCTTGACCACGGCCGGCAGCGGGGGCCTGATCCACGCCAGCAGGGTGCTATGTTCTTCCCCTCCCGCAGGGCCCTGAGGCTGCAGCTCCCACTCTCCCCGGGTTCGTCCCTGGGGAGGGAGCCAGTTTTTAGTGCAACTGTCCCACCCCACTTCCCCTTTGTGTTGAAAATAATTCAGAGCCAGAGCCTCGTCTGACACCAGCAGGGCGTTCGGCAAGAGCCAGAGGTGAGGCCTCCAGCCCCAGTGGCAGAGGAAAACCAACTCTGCCAGCGTCTCGCGGAGTGGGTTCCTCCAGCAGGGCAGGGCGATGTGATCTGGTCACTCCCCTCCATGGCGCCCACCTGCCACTTCGAGGCTGAGCACTGCTCTGCCCCCTCCCCCCCCACCGCCATCCTCCCTTGTCGTTGTCCCTCCCCGCCCATTCCCCTCCGCCAGTGCTCCAGCCTGGCTCCCTCTCCGGCCCATCGCACACGCTACCACCACTCTGGGCTGGTCCGCCAGTCCTTCCTCATTATCCCTCCGCAGCAGGGGCGTTTGTACAGTGGGGGGCTGAGAGTCATTGAACGAAACTGTGAACCCTGCATACAATGGAAACCCCTTTAAACCGGGGGGTGCAGCAGCACCCCCAGCGCCCCTAGTTCCAGCCCCCCTGCTCTGCAGTGTGCCGCCGCCAGAGCATCCAGCCAGCTGTGTATACATTGCATCCAGTTGGCCTATTCTTACGCCCATTCCCTTTCCTCAAACGACTGTGGGTTTCTCTGAGCATCGCATGTCGGTGTTTGGAAAATGCCCAGCATGCAGTGGGCGCTGCTGCTAAAACTAATTAACATTCATGATGATGATGATGAGTCAGCTCCTAAGAGAGGAACATCCAACAGCAGAACTTCCTCCCTGGCCAGCAGGGTCGGGATGGCCTTCGGGCCCTGGACGGTGGTCGTGGAAGAGCACAAGTGAGCTGTGGACGGAAGCACTGAATTCTGTTCCTTTGATATGTTCAGACTCTGGGGGCTTCAATGGAGTTGGCCCAGCAGAGAGCCTGGCCCAGGGTTTTTGAATCCCCATGTGTAATGCATTTCAGCAACATGTTCATCACGATTCAGTATTGCCCTGGTTAAAGCGTGTCAGCCTGCTCCAGGCAGCCAAGAGCGACTAGTCAGAGCAAACAGCTCACAGGCTGAACGGAATCCGTCCACGATGTTTAGCGAATAAAAACGACATCGGGATCATTCTCGTTTTGTATATAACTCTGCTGCACAGACCAAACACAGACACACTCCCTGCTTGGAAGAACTTAATGGGCTCACGACTGATTTGCTAACTGAAAAAGGGGGAAGCTTTTCCTAAAGAACAGCTCATCTAGCTCTGCACCTGCAGAGAGGCAGAGACAGCCCGGGGTAGGAGAAGTGGAGAGTGCTGTCAATTCCTATTCATGAGAGCAGCTTGCAAGAAAGAGATTCCCTTTCCCTTTGAGCTCTCCAGGGGGCGCGAAGGGAGCCATAAAGGCAGTGCAGAACTAATACCCGGCTCTGACATCTATAGATGTGACATGTTTATAACCTTGGCACACAAAGCTAAAAACCGCGTCAGCTCTAATTAACAGTGTTCCAGGGCCCAGTCTACACCTAACACGTAGATTCACACCCCTGAGAGATGTAGTACAACAGACCTAAGCCCTGGTGTGGACACTCCTCGGTCAAAGGAAGAATTCTGCCATCAGCCCAGCTACTGCCTCTTGTGGGGATGGATTCCCACCACCCCAGAAAGCCCCCTTCAGTAGCTGCAGCAAGTGACTCCACTGCAGGAGGGGGGACGGGGGTCCAGGAGGCCATCTGTTCTTCTAATGGATTTCTCCCCGGGAATCAGCCAAGGGAAAGCGAGTCTTGCTGAGGCTGGCACCAAGAGTTCCATCCAGCCGCAGAGTGAACTGCTGTTAGCTAGTGCAGACACCAATGCTGGCCTCTGTATACGCTGTTGTGGCACTCTGTAGCTCCAAGCAGCATCCTGGAGCCCCCATATTCACCCGGCACATAATTATGATTCATTTCATACAGAGCAGGACAGATATCAGATGAAAGGTCATGATCTGCTGAAACCCGTATAGCATCAGTGTGTATGCAGTTACGAGATTTTGCTGTACGGTTGTTACTGACGTTGTAAGTTTGAGAGTCTCTACTGCTAGGAGGTGAACCACTCCCAGGAGGGTGTCAAGCGGCCATTAATCAGCAGGGGAGGTGTAATCAAGGGGTTTGCAATTCAATGACACTGGGGCAAGCACCACACAATGGGGACTGCTCAGCTCAATGACTCAGCTGCACAAGACCACCGGGGGGGCTTTCTCAACCCTGCGATTCAGCAAAGCCCACCAGGGCATGGCTGTGCTAGGATTTTCCAGGCACATGGTCGGAGGGTATAACATGAAGGACAGCAGCATCATGCCTTTGCCCATCTCCTCCCCCACCTACTCTGGAAGCAACAAGAAAACTGGAAAGACAAAGACTTCAACTGAGTCCAGGCGTAAGGGAGAAGCCAGTGTATTAAGAACTGTAAGATCCAGGAGGGTGAGAAAACTGCTTGGTCCAAATACTGCCTAGTCTAATAAGGTTTGAGCTTCAGATTTTGCAGTTACCTTTTATTTTCTTTGGTAACTAGCTCTGACCTTTTATGCCTCCCACTTATAATCACTCAAATCGATCTTTCTGCAGTTAATAAACCTGTTTTATATTTTACCTAAAACAGGGTGTTTTGGTTGAAGTGCTTGGGAAATCTCAGCTCCGTTACAAAGGCTGGTGCGTGTCCTCTCCACATTGAGGGAGGGGCGGACTGGGTAATAAACANAGGCGGACTGGGTAATAAACGTACACTGATCTGGGGTGCAAGGCTGGGGAGCTGGAGAGAACTGGCTGGTGCCTTTCCCTGTGTGATGTGTGAGTGGCTCCACATGCAATCTAGCTGGGTGTGGGGCTGCACATGCTGTTGTGCTGAGTGGTCACAGCGCCTGGAGCGGTTTGTTGGGTATCACTAGCAAAGCACTGAGAGAGACAGCCCAGGCTGGAGAGCTAAGGGGGCCCAGCGGTACCCCAGTTCCAGGTTGCACCCCGGGGATCCCATCACAGCTGTATCTACTCTCACACAGCAGACGTGTTGCAGCTCACCCCCCCAGCACTGCAGGGTACATGGCAGACACAAGGGGCCAGAGGAGGCAAGGAAGTTTGCGGACACAATCACAGCTTTCCTCTAGGCTAGCTGCAGGAAGCATGGGCCAGCCACGACTCGGGCTCAGCTGTGGAGCCCCGGGGGGCTACTCCAGTGTCGCCATGTGTGTAGTCGAGGAGAGCCACAAGGCAGCTGCAGCAGAAGAGCGGCCCACAGCACCACAGATTTAGGGGGAAAGGGAGGCTCTAATAACTCTCATCTCTTTGCTCTGCCAAGATAAATAAAGATTTGTTACTGCTATTGCCTGGCAGAGGTCTGTCTCAGGGCCCGGGCACCTGGGGTGGAGGATCTGACACTGGATCTGCACGATGGACTTCCGATAAGAACAGCAGGGTTAGTTACAAATTACCTAGCCAAAGGTGACCTTCAGCCTTACCCTCCCCCACCCCCACCCTTTTACACACGCCGGGGCACCAGAAATCCTTCGCTAGCAGCAATAACTCCCCCGAGACACCCGAGGAAGGGTTAAGCCAACGATCGCATGTATCCCAGGATAACACCAAAAAACTTCAAAAACAGACTCCAAGGAGAAACTGCAGAACTGGAATTAATTTGCAAACTGGACACCATAAAGACTGGAAGTGGATGGGTCACTACAAAAACTAATTCCCCCCCTGCTGATACTCACCCCTTCTTGTCAACTGTTTGAAATGGGCCACCTTGATTACATTGGCCTCATTAGCACTACACAAAAGTGATTTTTCCTCCCTTGATATTCACCCCTTCTTGTTGAGAATAGCCCACTTCCACCTTAATTTAATTGGCTTATCACTGACCCCCCACCCCCCTTGGTAAGGCAACTCCCATCTTTTCATGTGCTGTGTATATATACCTGCTACTGTATTTTCCACTCCATGCATCCAATGAAGTGGGTTTTAGCCCACGAAAGCTTATGCCCGAATAAATGTGTTAGTCTCTAAGGTGCCACAAGGACTCCTCATTGTTTTTACTAAAATCAAAGACACCAGGAGAGGAGGAATTTAAGAAATTAGCTCTTATTCTGCCTGTTCCCCCAACTCCGCAGAACTCTGGACTCCCCGGGGCAGATAATGGTCTCAACAGAGCCTGGGTCTTTTCCAATGTGACTTTGAAAGTTCTAATCTTGCGTCAAGTCTTGTAAGATGAACGACACTGCTTGCCTGGCCCCTACATTCAAACAAAGCCCGGTGTCCCTGTTTGCAGAGTCGAAGCTCTGCTCCTCTAAACACCTCGCATGAAGAAACCTAAAGCAAACAAACCTGCCGAGAGGGGTCTCCCGGGGAGCCCAGCGCATGGAGTTCTGTACCATGCCAGCCGCATAGCCGGCTACACGGCTATTGCCTGCTCAACAGAGCTCCTTATCACAGTTTATACAGTTGGCAGCATGAACCCCTTCTGGGGGAGCGGGGGCTCTTAGGAAAGTCTCCTCTACACCCCTGGGGGCTGCAGGGGGAGCTCTGGTTGGTGATGGGATTAAGGCGATAACCTTGTTTTATACATCTCAGCGTCTCTCTTTTGTTCGCTTTGCTGTCAACTCCCTGCCAAAGAGAAGTGAGAGACGCAGCGCTTAGGTGTGCAGGAGGGGGGCTGCTACCAGCGAGTGCACAGAGCAGTTCTCAGCTGCTGGAGGGACATGCCCGGCGTAAAGTCGTAGCTTTCTACAAAGCAGGTTTCCTTGCCTGTGTCACCAATAACACTGATGGGGATAAAACCCCCCGGCTTGCCGACCCGCTCACACACTCAGCCGTTCACACGGCTGGTTCGCTTTCAGGGTTTCCCTCGGCTCGGAGAGGAAAACAGACCAGGACGTTTCACTTCCGTTTGGTCAGTTTCCAGCCAATGTCACTGTCGGGTTCCTGTGCCCTAGCACAGTGCTGCAATGTCTGATGGCAAATGCTGCAGGGTAGGGTGACCAGATGTCCCGATTTTATAGGGACAGTCTTGATATTTGAGGCTGTTTCTTATATAGGCACCTATTACCCTCCACCCCCATCCCGATTTTTCACATTTGCTGTCTGGTCACCCTACTGCAGGGGAATGTCGACTTGTTAATAAAACCAAATAAAATAAATAAAATCCCCCCCTTACCCACTGGAATTTACAAGAATGTTCACGGGACCATTTCTGCTGTGAGAGCTCATTGTGCAACCCCTATATTCTAGGGCCTACTCTGACCTGTTGGTATCTTTGCCCCCTTTAAGAGCTAATCCGTAGGTAAAGAGAGACTTACCCACACAGGAATCCCTCTGCTCTTGGTAGCCGGCGCTGCACACACATTTCCCAATGGGCACCAGCCATTCCCCCTCCGCACTGCAGTACATTTTGGGGGTGTCTCTCTCCTCAGAGTGCCTCACACACTCGCCCCGCACCTCCACCAAGGAGGAGGAGTCCGCCCCGGTCACCACCTCGGAGAAGGACGCCAGGTTCCTGACCATCGCAGGGCACTTCTTGTAGTATACCCGGACGGAGACGATGGCAATGCAGGCCCCTATGTCCTGGAAAGCCAGGTAAAAGCCCCGCTTGCTCAGGGGTCCCACGCCCCGCACCTCGGTGTTGAGCTTGAGCCGCCTGACCCCCAGGTCTACGCTGGTGAAGCTCTCGTCGGCGGCTATGGTATCGATCTTCACAAACTGGCTCTCCCGGGTGCTGGTGCCCAGGTCCCGGTCAGCCTCCAGGTAGTAGAGATTGAACGTCTCCTTGCAGGTGCCCAGCACCCCTGGCATACTGTTACAGTCCCGCAGGGTGAACTTGATCTCAGCATAAACCCGACGGGCACCGTCCCGTTGCACCCAATTGCTGCGCAGCCAGTTGTTCTGGTTCGGGGTCATGACATTACAGACCTGGTAGGTGTGGATAGGGCTGAAAAATTCATCCATTTCATTGATCGAATCCCACTGCGGGACAGAGGGGGAGAGGTTAGTATGAACATGCCCGTCAGCCATTCACTGATACCAGCCCTCGGACGGGGGCAGAGGTGAGTGTGTGAACATCCACTTCATCCCCCCCTCAACAGAACGGTCATAACTGCAGCGGGTTGAATGATCTGTTGTGAATAAAGCTGATTATGAATTTAGGGGGGAACTTTGCGGGTCTATGGGATTTAGGTGCACAAGCCCCATTTAAAGCTGCTGGGATTTGTGCTCCTAAATCCCTTGGGTACTTCTGACAAATCCCCCTTTCCTTGAGCCTTTTTGCTGTTTGCAAACTGTTGGCGAACCCACCCTGATTTCCATGGGCGTGTTCCCTGTTTGTGAGGATTGGCCAGAGTTCCTGGGAGCAGATCTCAGGTTCTGGGAAGCTCACAAACTGTCCACTGCAGCTGGGCACGGTTATTAACGGCGTGTGTTTAGGCCCTTCGGTCCCAGCTTCTGCTCCCTGACTGGATGACAAACATTTTAAAGAGGTGACTGTTGAATGACAAACAACAAAGAGCAAAAAATGAGCAACGCGCGAGCTACCTTTCCTGCAGAGTTCTGTGACATCGGGACTGGAAAGTACATTCTTGCATCGATTAGCCAAGCTCCTCTCCCTGCCAACACACCCGTCCCAGCTTCCTTCCTGTCCCTGGCACCGGGAGCTGGCACATGGGGCCTCTGGCCAATCTCCTACCCTGTCTTTTCTCCTCCCTAACGAGAGCACATTGCAGGTTGCTTTTTTTGGAGGGGGTTCCAGAAGTCAGCCAGAGCCAGCAGAAGGGGCCAGGTCCTGGCATAAAACAAAGGTTTGGGCTCCAAGAAATCTGTAGGAATAATCCCTGCTCAAGCCTCCCTCTCTGAGACTTGTTTGCTGTGCCTAGTAGAGGCCCTAGACTGAGGGGCAGCACAAGATGTCCTGCTGGCATCTAGCAAACACTGCGGCTGCCTGACCGGAGAGGTGCCTTGGGGCTCTCCCGTATCTTTCTTGCACACTGCTCCTTGGGTGGCTGCCCCGACCAGTCACCCCCCAGACTCAGCCATCAGCACTGCTCTGAATACAGCTGACAAGAGCTTCACCAGCGTAGACCTGGGAGTCAGGCGGCTCAAGCTCAACACTGAGGTGCGGGACGTGGGACCCCTGAGCAAGCGGGGCTTTTACCTGGCTTTCCAGGACATAGGGGCCTGGTCCAGGGCTCCTCCAAACTTACCAGGTCTCCTGCTTTGCCACCTCCCTCTCTTGTCCTCCTCCCCTCTCTCTCCTTCCACCCAGACTAGCCCCATTCTTCTGCCTTCCCTGGTCCTGAGCCCTAGTCCCCCTCCCCAGCCCAGGGACGTCCCAGCACATGCCACGGTGCCACCCAAGCGGAAGCCCCACCCGGTGCAGCAGTGGGGCCCAGCCAATGGGCTGAAGGGCCCAATCTCCCAAAGGCAGGGCGCCCGTGTGTCTGTGTGGGGAAGGGTGGGAGGGCAGGAGGGAGCCAGGAGCTTTGTGGAAAGGGCTTAGACCCAGCTGGGAGAGTGATGCTGCCCCTGCCCCAGACACCGTACTTGCCCTTCGCATGACCCACCAGAGCGTGACATGCAGCGTGACCCCGGGGGCAGGCCCTGGGCTCAGCCCTGGCCTTGCTCACGCCTTGCCTGCTACGGGAGGCCTGGACTCTGTCAGGACACTGGGGCGTCTGGCAGATCTGCCCGAGCGCCACGGACACGTGGGACTGGGGCTGTAGGTGGGAGCCTGGCGATTGGTTATTCCCGCTGGTATGTGTCCTTGCTTTGTGCCCAGCCACGGAGCATGATCTGCCGATGCTGCCCTACCACGGCCAATCACAGCCGCAGCGGAGATATACAGAGCAGGAAAACCAATCTTGTCAGGAGCTCTGCAAGAACACGAAAATAAACCCACAGCTCTGTTCTAACTGGACACAAACCTTGTTTCCCATTCTAGTGATGAACCATGGTTCATTACAGACACAAAGCCAACAACAGCTGAGAGAGAGCATGGGCCTGATTCCCACTGTGCTCACACCAGGGTCATCCCACACACTTTACACCCGCGTCCATGAGAGATGCACTGCAAACATGAGGGAGTGGCAGGCCAACGGATCACGCAGTGTCACGCTGCTTGCCAGGGGACCCCTCCACACACTGCATCCTGCATTGCTCACGCAGCGACATGCTGCACAAGAGCTAGGAATGACCCCAGGGCTTTACTACTACAATACTTATTGCCACTACAACACTCCCCCGCCCCATGTTTCAGCAGTGGTGTTTGAACCCAGGACCTTCAGATCCATAGCAGAGACCTCGGCTACTAAAGTCAAAGGAGAACTAGAGTAGCAGTTGTAGTAGGCTGTTATCCTGTATGTGGAGGAGCCACTAGAGGGCAATATGACACACATGGTGCAAGCACGTTTCACTAGCAAAGATCTTTCAGATCTGAACCAAGCCCTTAGAAATGTCACTTGTGTTTCAGAATCCGACCCCATAATCCATGTGCGCCTCCCCCTGCCCGCAAGGCCTCTGCCACCAACCCACTTCAGCTCAAGCTCTTTCCTTTAAACCAGACACCAAGCCCATCGAAATGGCCCTGGCCCTGTCACCCCCAGATGCTGGAAGCAGCCGCATGGGCCCTGCATTCCCAGGCTGCAGGACATGCTGGTCCCTGGAAGTGCGGAGCCACTTAGAGCTGAGAACTCTCGGCTCTGCTCTGCCAAACCCCATAATATGCTGTCTAGCCCTGCTGACCTCAGGCCCATTGGCTCCTATCGCACTGGCTCCTTCTGCAGCGCATCCGTGAGCACATGGTTAGCAGGGATGAAATGATACTGGGATAGTTTCATGGCTTTGAAACAACGAGCCCATAGTTCACGCTGCCTCTAACTCCAGCAAAAACAAACCTCCCTTATGGCAGAAATTTTGTATCTCTAGTCTCCTGCTAGAGGAGAACCTCTTTGCATCTTACAAGGTTGAAGGTGGATTGGACCTGCCATTTAGGAGACCTGCAACTTCCAAAACGCACTCACTTCTGGAAAAGTCTCCTAACTTTCTATTGCTGTCCCAGAGCTCAGACCTGCCTGGAAAAGAGAGGAACTCCCCGTGTGTTGCATTCATTAGGTCTCAAGGAAAATGAGTTCAAAGGGGAGATTGAAATATGCTGGTGCATAATTGAAAAGTTAGTCACTCGCTCTGGAAAAATGAACTTCTGCTTACTATAAAAATCAACTCCAAAATTAGACAGCTGCATTGAGGCATCTTGTGCATCCACCCCACAGACACCACGCGACAGGCATGTTAGCAGTATGCCCAGGATGGCGTTCAGAAAGGCCATGTGTCAGCTCGGTAGGACCGCTTTCCGACCCTAGCACTGTGCAGGGCCAGAGAGAATGGGTATGTCTACCCAGCAGTTAACGGTCTCATTGTAAAACAGGGAGCCATCCCCTGCTAGCTTTCATCTACCTCCCTAGGTAACCAGATAGCAGTGAAGAGGTGCAGGCTAGCTGCCCCGTACAAGCTCATCAGCTTGCCAGCCTGCGCAGGGGCCATGCCAGCGCACCTTCACTGCTATTGTTACCCAGGCTAGATTAACGCTAGCTCTGGGACGCCTGCCTGTGCTACCATCAGTGTAAAGTGCAGTCGACGTACCCAATGGGCGCAGGACTCCTGCAGAGTTCATAACCCCGGCCTCTGGCTACTCCAAATTGTACGGATTCCGTCTTCAGCACATTTGGGGACCTGGAGTGAAACTTAACAAACAAGCATCTGACAGCTGAGCAGCCTGGCTCTGTCTTCACTGCAGGGTTTACTTGAGTCATCTGCATTAAGGTTAGCCCCCCTCGAGTTAGCCCAGCTCCAGTGAGAGCGGACACACTGCGAAACAACACTGGAGCTGCACAGAGCGATTGGGTCAGCAGCCAATGAGCATCAGCCTGCGCCCCCAACCAGGGCAGCCAACTCGAGGTCTGGCTTGTCTACCCTGCCCCACAGTGCAGGCCACGGGAATTGCAGAGCGCACCGAAGTGGTGCAGTCTAGCTGCCCCGTGTGGACACTGCTGCAGGAACGAAAAGGGACCTAGCTCCGTTAACACAGGCCTGTTCGCTAAGGTGAACTAGGTACCTGTCAGTTTGTGCCAGCAGCAGTTGAAGTGCAACGCTCTGGTGCGTGTGGCAGTTCACATCCCCCGTGGGCCGCACTGTGGCACAGCGAAAACATAGCCTCAAAGGTGCAACACGCTCAAGTGAAGGGCCTGTGTGTGGACGGGAGACGGGACAGGGCCAACACTCAAGTTAATTCTGCAGTGAAGACAAGGCCTCAGCAGGTTGTAACTGGAACTAGCAGGAGTCTGGAAATCCTCAAAGCAAAACGGAACCCCAATCTCCTCTCTGGCCTTTTGCCCCAGGCCCCACGTCCGCTTCCCATTGACCGATGGCTCACAAAGACAAAGCGGCAAACCCAGCCCATGATTACAGCCCCTCCGCCATCATCCTGGTCCAGGACTCTGATGGCCTCATTCACTGATGCAATAGCTCCCAAGCCAATGCTCCAGACTGGCCAGTTGAACTTCTCCACATCCGCCATGAACACATGGAAAACAGCCCCCGAACCCCTCACCTAGGGAGGCCCCTTCCCGATACATTGGGGAAGAGTGAGGGGTCGTGTCACTGCACCAGACCAGGCTGCTGTTATTCACACAAACAGAAATGCATTGGTAAAGTAACAATGTGGGGTTCTCGCTCTGGGGTGGGAAAAGGGCTGAGTTAAGGTTGGTAAGTGAACGTTTCCAGCCTTTGTTTGCCCCAAACCTGCCAGCCCTGTCCAGGGCCCTGTCCTACCAAAGCAATAAAAAGAGTCAGGAAACCCAGTGGGTCCAGGGTGGAGCTGAGGGGACAGGAGCCAGGACTTGCACCAGGGAGTGATTCCAGGCACTGCGTACAGGCCAGCACAGCATTGGAGAGTGTGGCACATCACACTGCAACACAACACAGCACTGGAGAGTGTGGCACAACACACTGCAACACAACACAACACTGGAGAGTGCGGCATGTTACACTACAGCACAACACAACACCGCACTGGAGAGTGTGGCACAACACACTGCAACACAACACAGCACTGGAGTGTGCGGCATGTTACGCTATAACACAACACAGCACTGGAGAGTATTGCACATCACACTGTAACACAGCACAACACAGCACTGGAGAGTGCGGCACATTGCACTGCAACACAACACAGCACTGGAGCATGCGGCACATCACACTGCAACACAACACAACACTGGAGTGTACAGCAAGTTACGCCATAGCACAACACAACACAGCACTGGAGGGTGTGGCACATCACACTGCAACACAACACAGCACTGGAGGGTGTGGCACACCACACTCCAGCACAACAGGGCACTCCTGCAATCTTAGCCTTTTCATTCTCAAGCATGTCCCCTCACTGGAGTGAGCGGAAAGCCGTTCTCCAGCTCGCTGGGAAATGTGTGGGGGAGGACGTTAAAGCCATTGTCACAATTAATTGGGCACAAATGACACCAACATGTGTTTTCTGTCTTTTCCCTGCTGAGCCCATTGAGACATTAATTGCAATTGTGTGCTGGAAAAGGCGCCTGCCCACCCCACTGTCAGTGCCATGAGGTGCAGCACCAGGATGGCTCACTGCCCCCAGCGCTCACCAGACAGCGCGTGAGCTCTCTGCTGCGAGGTGTCACTGGGAGCTGGAGCTCAGGGCAAGCAAAGAACAGGGCTCTCTGGGGAAGGTGACGAGCCAGAGTCCAGCCCTGTATCCACCGAACACTCACAGACTCACTAGGCCCGCGGTTCCCAAAGGAGCAATACACTGCCCCTAACAGTCCTACCCTAGAACACAGCTTGTGCAGAACACACAGCACTGAGATATATTTATAGTGAAAACACGGATCTGGATATTATCAAAGACCAGAGAGTGAAGTGAGAGTGAGTAAAAATATTGGGAACAAATGGCTACATATAAAACAAAATCATAACACGCTTCCTAGAAACTACACTTAACTCGCAGGCTAACCCCCGTCTACAGACACTTCTCTCATCCAAAGTTCTCCCCAGTGTTTTCACCCAAGCCTGGCTGAGATCCTTTTCTCATGAAGCAAACTCACTGTCCATTTACTTACTCAGTGAAGGATGCCAGGGTGTCTTCTTTGTTCCCTAAATATACTTGACAAAACCTTTGATGTGCCCCTCCAGATAGGGTAACGTCCCCCCACCACTGCTTGCTTCCCTGTTACTTTTCTCTCTTTGAAGTTTTCACAACCCTTTGTTAGCATTTCGTTCAGACTGGTGAGCGGAGCCGACTGTGACCCGTGCAATACTTAATTTACATGTAAACAGCCAGCTAGAGAAACACGTCTTGTCTGATAGCAAACCTGGTGACCTGTCCCTAGGCACAGACCTTAAGAACATAACAGTCAGCCTACGTACATCACTACTTATAACATCCATACATGCGTCTTGCCATGATTTTGATGACCAGTGTGACACTGGCTTTCAGTTGACACCTCCCATGACACTTCTTGGATTGTGTATACCAGACCCAGAAGATCCCTGTTACCCCTCTGCACCCCCTCCCTGTTGGCACTAAGAGTTTCCTGGGTCACACACATTCACCCTGCTCGCGCCACGCCCGAGCCACCCCTGCCCATGGCTGATGGCGAGGCCTCTCTACATTACTGCTGAGCACCTCTCGGGCATGCTCAGGCGGGCGGCCGCTACGCAGGTGGCTGGGGGTGATGCTGTTAAGCCCAGCCTGTCCCCTGGTTGGCCTCAACCCAAGGTCAAACCTGCAGGGGACCTTCCTGCTTTTCAGATGTTCTTTGCTTGCTCTTTGCCCCTGGCCCCCTGATAAGGCCACATCTGTGGGGTCAGACCTTGCCCCACCTCCACAGGTCCTCTCCTGTGCAGCCTCTGCCCTCGGCACCATGGCGTGGCTCTCAGAGCTACGTGGCTCATTCTCTGCCCTGCAGGCTGGCACTCAACATGATGTGGTGCTTGCCGGCCAGCAGGCCCATGACCTTCCCAGTCTGGCCATCCCCACGCCTCGCTCTCTCCTCCCTTTGCAGGGGTCTGACGGCTCCTGAGCACAGTTCTCACCCTTGACACACAGGCTGTTATTGGAAAGCGGAGGCGGGTCGGGGGCCTGGGACGTTTGTGGGGAGCAGCAGGCAGGGAGGCTGGACAGGCCGGGGTAGCAGAGCTCTTCGAGTCTGACCTATCTTAGAACTGGAGTGCAAAGCAGCGACTCTGGGCTGCCCCAGCCTCCTCTCCGTGATGTGAACAGGTTTCCTTTCTGAGGGCTCTGCTAATGTGCATCGCTTGCCTCTGGGGGGGCAACCAGTGCGGCTGACACAGCGGGCCACTCGCTGCACCGCCTCCGAGCGCAGACTGCAAGGGGCTTCTCCAGCCTAACGTGTGGAGCCATGGAATGAGCACAGGCCTGGCTGCAGGCGGCACCCGCGGGAGCCAGCACCCGATAACAGCGCAGAGATACCGACAGACAACGGGATGAGTCAGTCCAGTCCTGCCTGTCACAGGCAGCGCAGACCCATCCCAGGGTTACTGGGATCACACTGCCAGGGGCAGCAGATTTGTAGAAATGGTGGTGCCCAGAACCCCCCCCCCAAATCTGCCCCCCCCCCGCCTAAGGCTGTGGGAGGGAGTTTGGATGGGGGGAGGAGGTCTGGGGTGCAGGCTCTGGGCTGGGGCAGTGAGTGCAGGAGAAGGGGTTGAGGGGTGCAGGCTCTGGGACAGAGTTTAGGTGCAGGCTCCAGGCTGGGGGTGCAGGCTCCGGGAGGGAGTTTGGGGGCAGGAGGAAGTGTGTGGGAAGGGGGTGGGGGTGCAGGCTCTGGGAGGGGGTGCGGCTCTTACCTGGGGCTCCTAGGCAGGTTGGGCTGGGAGGTCTCCGCGCGCTGCTACCCCAGGCACCGCCCCCACAGCTTCCTATTGGACGCAGGGGCACTTGCGGCGGGAGCAGCACACGTAGACACAGACCCACCCCGCTCAGGGGCCACAGGGAGGGGCCGGCAGACACGTGGAGCGAGCAGGCAGGACGCCCCTCAGCTCCGCTGTGCTGCCGGTGGTGGGTGGGGGCCCCGGGCCATTTTAAATTGCCTGGGGACGCGCGGGGCAAGCGCCCAGGGCGGAAGCCGGGGCCGAGGGAGAGACCCAGCCTCAAACATTGCTGGAGCCGGGCCCTAGCGCCCAGGGCCCAAGGGCCCATAGAACTCGCCGCCTATGCACACTGCAGCTCCAGCAAGGCCCGGAGCCCCTGGGGGGATTTGCCAGGAGGGGTGGCAGGAGAGGGGTCCTGTCATCCTGGCCTCCGCTCCAGGGTCTGAAACCGGGGGAGCAGCGACAGACACCGAGCAAGGAAAACTTCAACGGAAAGCACGTCAGGACGGCCACCCTCTGCTTCAGCATCATGTAGGGTAGGAAGATTCTAGCTCCCGGGCGAAGGATTCCTCCTGCCCCGATCCCAGCTCCTGGGCAGAAGCCTGAGCTGCTACCACTGTGCTCAGCCCTGCTCCCTGTGTCCAGCCATCATCCTGTGCTTCTCCCCTGGCCTGGGAAGGCTGCCACAGCCCCCCTGGGTGCACAGGCGCCGACTTTCCAATGTGCCGAGGGGTGCTCTGCCCCAGGCCCCGCCCCCACTCCACCCCTTCCCCCAAGTCCCCACCCCACCTCTTCCCACCCCCTCCCCCGAGCGCGCCTCGTCCTCACTCTTCCCCCCTCCCCCCCCCCGAGCCTCCTGCATGCTGCGAAACAGCAGATTGCGGCAGGCGGGAGGCACAGGGAGGGAGGAGGAGGCGCTGATAGGGGGGCTGACCGGTGGGTGGGAGGCTCTGGGGGAAGGAGGGGGCGCTGATAGGGGGGCTGACCGGTCGGTGGGAGGCTCTGGGGGAAGGAAGGGGCGCTGATAGGGGGCTGCTGAGCACCCACCATTTTTTCCCCAGTGGTGCTCCAGCCCGGAGAACCCACGGAGTCGGCGCCTATGCCTTGGTGCCTCATGTATCTCTCTGTGCCTTGGTCTTCCCATCTGCCAAACCCTTCCCTGCCTCGCGGGGAGGCGGCCGCGTAGCTCCTCCCGGTTTTCCCACGCACTTTGAGCTCCTCTGATGCAAGCTGCTAGAGAGCAGCCAGCCGTCACCATTATCCGCTGCGCTGTGTAAACATGCCAGGCACAGGGTGTGGCTCCCAGGTCCCATCCTCCATCACGCCGAGCTGTTGGGGATGGGGGCAGGTACGACGCTGGGCGGGTCAGTTGCTCCCTCTACTTCCGATGGGCAATACAGCCAGAGCCATAACTACCTTCGCTACGAGTGACACAGTGGGCGGGAACGGCTTTGTGCCGCACCTCTGCAGGCGCTGCGAGCGATCAGCACTGCGAAGGGGGAAGCGCTCCGAGGCTCAGCATCTGGAAACACCAGCTCATCAAACCCCAAGGGGCTCACTGCATTCAATGGCTATTTAGATTGACAGCTCCTTGGGGTGGGGGCCATCTTTTTTCCTGTTTTCGTACACCATGCCGGCTGGGCCATGGCTCCAGTAATAGTAACAACAGAGGAGGTGCTGTCTCTCTGCTAGGGGGTCTGTTGGGCCCCAGACCAGACCCCCATGGGGAGTGGTGGATGTCCCATTGTGACGGAGCAGGGAGCCGGGCGGATTTGACCTGGGAATGTTGCAGGGGAGTTACATTGGGGATGGGAAGGAAGCTACCTGAGCTGTAACCTGAGCCAGGAGGGAGGTGGGAGAGGTGACACCTTCGGCCGGGAGACTGAACAAAGGAGAGGAGGAGCAGGGGGAGGGGGGAGACCGGCTGGAGGAGTTTCTAGTTTCAGTTTTGGGCTGGGTGGTGAAACGCAGGGAACCCCAAGCTGGGGGCTAAGTTCCCTAAAACCCCCAGAAGGACTTGATTGAGGGGTTCTGGTTGTACCTACAAGTTCTGCTTGGGACTGTGTTCCTGTCATCTAATAAACCTTCCGTTTTACTGGCTGGCTGAGAGTCACGGTGAATCCCAGGAAGAGGGGTGCAGGGCCCTGACTCCCCCACTCCCCGTGACACCCATCACTTGGGATTCCCTGGGAATATTCCCTCCGGTGGGAAGGAATGATCTGGAGAGGTCGTTCCCATCCCTGATAGCTTGCTCTAGCAAAGGCTACTGCGAGCTTGTCCAAACCACGTGTCTGATCGCCTGGTAACGTCTACTGATGGGAAGCTGGTGCCACTGATTAAAAGAACTATATCACTGCTAGGTCTTTTATTATTAACCCAGAGTGTGTCCTGCCTGAAGAGGGTCTGGAGTGATCCCGCATCAACCTGCGAATGTCACTAGGTCCCTGTGCTCCTGGGCCACCAGCATGGGACAAGCTCCCGTCCTGTGTGTGCGCGGAGAGATTCAGCACCCAGGGTCAGGCATTAGGCAGCTCTGTGACTTTAAGGGTTTCTCTCTTTTACTGCAGTTACAGGGCCTCATGGCTAGTTGCCCTTCCCGGGAGAGCCTGGCAGAGCTGACGTTCAGCGGGGGCCTGAGGAGGAGGGGATAAGGATCAGTTCAATAACGAGGGCGCTGTGCGTGCACCTGGCCTCTCCAGCCGCGCTCGCCTCGGCCTGCTCCTGGCTGCTGGTTTGAAGTGGCTTTTATTAAACGCAGCTCAGCTCGTCCCCCATCACGGTGATAAGATCCCCTAGCGAGACGAAAATGAGGACATCATAATTAGCGTGGCGAGTGCGCGGCGGGGGGAGGGGGCGCGATTCCATCTCCATTCAGGGGCTCCTTTAATAGTTTAAATTAAAGTCAACACAAGTTATAAAAAAAGAAATACCCGATTATAAAAGGGAAAAGATGCAAACAGCAGATAGCTGTGCGGCGGAGCAAGGGCTCCGAAATCTCCCCAGGGCCTGTGCGGTGCAACAGAGGGGGACGAGGAGGAGGAGGAGGGGAAGTCGTAGGGCACGAACACACAAGGAGAAAAGCCTGGCTCCATGAAAGAGCCTCAGCCTTGCTATTTGCCATGACAATCCCCCAAACGGCTCCCATTCCCTGGCTGTGCCAAGCCAGGGGACCCCAGGCCTACCCAGGCCTGGGATCACGCCCACAGGGGACAGCCACGGAGCCTTTCGCTGCTGGTCCTGCCAGCACGGTAGAGCTGCCACTGCCCCCAGAAATGTCCTGAGCTCTTCCCCCGATGGGCACTGAGCCGCGGTTCCTTCCCAGGAGCCACCCAGCACTGTCAAGTGGAAGAGGGGGGAAAAAAACACATTATTGTAGCAATAAAGCATTAAATGGGGTTTTTAATAGCGACAATCCCCATGAAATCAGTCACTGCGATGGCTAACAAGGGATTTGTTAGGCAGTTAACTACCCTGAGCTTTACCTCAGGCCGTTAACTGCTGGTAGTGACCGGCGTCCGGGGAATTAGCAGTAAGTGCTTTGATCTTGTTTAAATCTTTATTTGCAAATGCTCTGCTCCTCCTGATGTACCCATTTTTACATGAATGTTAGCTGCACTGTGGCTTGTTCTGTACTCTGCACTCAGTGCCAATATTCATGCAGGCAGAGCCCTGACCTGCCGGAGAAACCCCCGGAAATCTCACAGCAGGCCAAGGGGGTTCCAGGCAGCTGTAAAAACCTCACTATTCCTGCAGCACATTCCTGAGCACAGTCGCCTGAGACTCTGCTGCACTTGCAGACCCATGGCTCAGGAGTCCACCCCCACGTTCTGTGCTAGGCAATTACAAATAATGCAGATGGGGGTTCCTGCATTCAAAGTCTGACAATGGCCACTGTCCTTGTAGGCCGCAAAGCGTCTCCGTTCTACGCCCATGCCTTCCAGAGCTGTGAACTCTCCAAGCCAACAGCGCCCAGGATAGCGGAGGGGTTGGCCATGGGGTAGGGAGCACCTCGCCTCTCATGTGATGGTACAAATGCCTTGTAGAAGAAGAGCCGGCCTGGCTCACTCCGACCCAAGAGCTGTTGCCATTGACTGGCTGTCTGGTGGGAGGGTTCAGGTCCCAATAGCTCATGGACTTTCCTGGCAGCAGGCTCGGGAGAGAGGCCAGAAGCAGGAGAGGCCTTTAGCGGGGTAGTGAGCCAGACGCTCCTGCTGTCTGTGCTGTGACTGCTCCGTTGATGCAGGAGATCAGCCCCCGGCCACCCCGCTGGTGCATCACTGCAGGAAACTTTCATCAGTAACACACAAACACTATAGGCAGCTTCTCCTGTGGCGTGCGTCTCAGCTGGTTGTTTAAGCAAATTTGGTGCAATTCCACTGGATACTTTTTGGATTATTCCAGAGCGAGGACAAGCTGGTATGGGTTTTTATTTTGTTCATGGGCTGCGTTCAGAGCACCCAAAAGCAGCCACACAGTTAAACTGAGAGTGACAGAGAGCAAGGCACCTGCCACTTACCAGGAAATCAGTCTGGAAAACAAGCAGCGATTTCTTCTGAGCAACACACTGCAGGCAACTGACCGTTACCCAGACAGACGGAGAGACGGAGAGATTACAAACCAGGCTCTGCAGCCAGATCTCCAATGGAGTCTGCGTTCACAGAGCAGTTGCCAGATGACGATAACCAGGATACTTATCCAGGATCTCACAACACTTGCCAATCACTGAGTGACTGACCCTCACAAATTGCCCCCTATGGGGCAGGTCTGTATTATTAGCCCCATTGTGCAGAGAGGAGAGATGAGGCACAAAGAAGTTGAGCATCTTGCCCAAGGCCACCTGATAAGGTGAATGGTAAAGCTGGGGATCTACCCTGCTCTCACCACTAGACCAAGCTGCCCCTCAGTTCTCCTCCCCTGACTGACGGGAAGCAGGCGGCCAGCTCTTCTCAGAGCCAAGAGCCTTCACAAAGGCAAATGCGTCCGTGCAGCTGTGCGGTGAGACTGCTCCACCGCATGTCCAGGTGTGTGCGCGTCCAGGTGTGTGGCTGTGAGAGGAGGTGGGGTCAGGCGGGGTCCTGGGACAGGCGGTGAAAGTGCTTTGGCTGCCATGACAGAGAGAGTCCCACATCAACCCCAGCCTGCGAGTTACACGAGAACCAGCACTGGCCAAACCGGCAGTGCAAGAGAGGTGGCCCTTTGTTCACTAGTGAAGGGGCAGTTTTCAGTCTGTTGGAGGCCTGGCTAAGGCTTCTGGAAGTATCTAGATCCCACTGGACATGCTTAGGGATTGAACACAGCTATTAGCATAGTCACACCCCTCTGGCATGACATCATCTTCTTTGCATTGTCCAGTCCATACAGGTGGCTTGGTTCTTTCTGTCCCCTGGGACTGAGCAGGGCAGGAGGGAGGAGGCTGCAGCGCCAGCTGCCAGAGGTCCTGGTGGAGGTGCAGGGGACATCACGGGGAGCGGCGGGGGGGCTGTGCCATTGGTGCTCCAGGCGCTCCCTTCGTAATTAGCATTGCAGGAATCATTCAGCCTCTTTAGATACTCGGTGTCTGAACAAAATCATTTCCTGTTTGACTTTGTAAATCAAAGGAGATGATACAATAATTATTATTAATATGTTGACTCATCTCATCAGCGTTTTAATTAGTCAGTAGAAAAGCAATTTGCAAAGGGGCCGATCGGGCTCTCTCTGATCCGACGGGTCACGTGCCATGCGGGCACAGGGGAGGAGGGCACTGGGGCGCTTTGTGGCAGGGGCTGGCACAGGGCAGGGCGAGACGGGGCTGTTTGACGGCACTGAGAAGAGTTTAATTGTCAGCGTGAAGGGAACGGTTCCAGGGAGGGAGCTGGCCATGAATCTCTCGGGAGCGCTTTGAAGTTTTAATTGAGAGGAGCGGAAGCCTGCGGGGACAGGGCTGCCCCCACTGACCCTTCCTCCCCCTGCACGTGTCACCGAGATGGAGGGTGACGGTCGGTGTAATTAAGCCCTGGCATGGCGATTACAGCCAATTACGCACCTGCTAATCCCCCAGAGAGAGGAAACGTTAAACCAGACCACAACACTTCCCGCTGGCCTGCCCTTCCCTGGGGTCAAAGGGCGCCCAGCCCGAGCACACTCAGGCGGCTGGGTTTGTGCTTCCAGGCCCCGGCACCTCTGCTCTGTGAGGCTCAGACAGAGCAACCCACCAGGGCCTCGCCTTACCTGCTGCAGCTGAAAGCGAGGGAGGAGGCCCCTTGAGGCTGCCAGTCCAAATCCAATCTAGGGCAATGATGACTGAAAGTTATCACCATCTGCAGCTACAGCCCGCGACGGGCCTCTTGGAAATTCGGTTGTTAGACTCTCGCTCCTGCTTCTAACAGACAACGGTCCGCATGAGAACACGCACCATCCCCACTGGCGCTTGCTGGCCCATCCCAGCCTAGAGGCAGGCGCTGTTTGCAGAGAGCAGTGATGGGGGAAGCCAAGGCTGCCATGACACCAAGACCACATTGGACAGTAAAGAAAAACAAAGCCCACTTTTCACAACCCCTTGACTTCCCTCAGAAGACAATGATCCTCCTGAAATTCGGCATGCTGCAGCTCATCCCTGGGTAGAGTTTTCCTGGGAAGTCAGGTAAACGTTACAGTGTTTTGAAGCGATGACGTTTTAAAAAATGTACTTTAAAAAAAAAAAAAAAATTGCCTTTCCAGATTCATCAGAGTTTCAACCTGGCTGGGCCCAGAAGAGCCGGGTGTGTTTCGTTTCCTCTTGCTCAGGAGAAACCAGCCAGTGTTTTGGGGGGAGCGTAAAAAGTAACAACCTGTTTCAAACTGGGTAAAGCGCAATGCACATAAACACGGACTGGCCTAAGCTGCCTTTCCGAGCCAGTCTGCTGGGCTGAACCAGGACGTGGAGGATAGGAGAGCCGTGGGAGAGCAGCGGGGCAGGCGGCCTGGAGGGGTCTGAACAGGTGCCCAGGGAAGTAGGGGCACACGGCGCTGAGGAACTGCACTTCCACCAGGCGAATGCCATTGGTACCAGGCTGCCACTGTCCCCTGGGGCATCTCATGGAGCTTCCGCCCTGTAATTAGGCAGAACCTGATAGATGATGCTAGTTTTGGGTTATCCTTCCCCTGTGCCCCCGGCCGATGGCGCCCCCTTAGGTTCTGGTGCTCTTGTAGTGCCACAGGAACATGCAGGCAGAGCACATTCGTAGCCCACCAGGGCCCCGTGCCGAGGGAAACCCACTAGCGCTTGGTGTGTGCCTGGGGGCTGCACCTGGGAGCAGGCTGAGCACGGCCCTGCTGGGAGCAGAGGGAGGCAACGAGCGCCCTGGGGGACGTGGCTTGGGGGGTGAAGGATGAGACGGGCTGTCTCTTGATGGAGGAAGCCAGGGTGGGAAATTCCGTCCCTTGACAGGAGGTGTCTGTGACAGATTAGTCCGGCCGTGAGCCGTATTTCACACGGGACAGAATTAATGCTGGGAATGAAGGCTCAGCATTGTGAAAGTAGAATGAATTATATTGTAAAAATAGAATGGATTAAAGAAATGCTGTACGTTCCTTTAAGCAGGAATGAGAAATGTTGAAATATAGTTGTCAGGAAGAGAAACATTAAGATATAGAACAATGAGTCGCACCTAAGCTAATGGTGGGACATTAGCAGAAGATTGCTAAGAGTTAATAAGGAAATAAGATGTGTGTCTGGCCCCAGGAAAACTTATCAGCTTTGCTTCCTTTGTTTTCTTGTTAAGTTCACCCCCCCTTTTTATCTGTATAAATAAGACAGTCTGAGTCTTATATGGTACTCACATTATCTGAATGTATCAGCACAGCGCTGCGCTAATAAAACAGAGTGGTCTATAACTAAAAACTGTGAGTCTTGATTCTAACTTTGACAGCATTAGAGGGGCCCTGCATCTTCCATGCAGGCTGAGATGCCTTCAGGGTGACCCTCCAGCCAAGGCAATTAACACCCTGAAGCCTGGTCATTCAGGCCAGGACCATAGCCCTAGGCGGGAGAGCAGGGGCTTTATTTAGTTAGGTAGCTTCTCAGAGAGGAGCCTGAGCTCAAGGCGCCTTTGCCAAAAACAAGCAGGCTCAGTAAAATCCCAGTGTGACAATATTCCCCTTCCCCAGGCAAACAGCTGCCCCCACAGCCGCCCCCCCCCACACACACACACACAGCTGGGGTCAGTAGCTGGCTCTGAGAACAGGCCCTGATGCCGGCACGGGGGAGCGGGGGTTGCATTCGAAGGTCTGGGGCCCTGACAGAGACTGCCCTGCCTCTCTGTTATGCAGCAGGGGAGGGGGCGACTCAGACATCCACACTGATTTCAAGGGGGGCACGATGGCACAAGGAGATGAGCATCTCTCAGGCAGGCAGGTCCCAAACCACTGGGGGCACCATAGGGAAAAAACAATGCTTTAAATTCTACCCCACGACCCAGGCACCACATGGATGCTGGAGCTGGCACAGTGGCACAGGCTCCCGCTGAGACACACTGCTCCATAAAGAAGCTGCAGCATTCCGCACCTGCGTCTGTTTCCAGGTCGTCACGGGGTCCGTCTACACAGCTGCTGGGAGGTGTAATTCCCAGCACAGGGAGCTGAATACCTGCTAGCTCTGCTGGAGCTAGCACCTAAAGATAGCAGTGGGACCACGGCGACGTGGGTGGCTCAGGCTAGCGGCCCGAGTACAATCCCACCTGACCCCTGGGTATGTTTCGTGGGGCCCGTGCCATTGCAGTCACACTGCTATTTTCAGGTGCAGGCCGGAGCACAGCTAGAGGATGCATGTCACCCTCCCAGCGGCTGTGGAGTCAGACCCTTGGAGTGCAGCCCCCTGCAGAGCCCCGTGCAGCGTCTACGCAAGAGGTGGCGAAAGCATGGACGATGCAGCAAGGGCTGTATCTGACAGAAATGGCCGCAACCGCCCAGCCCTGCGTGGATGGTAGAAAGCCACCCAGACAGTGCTTCACAGCAGCCCCAGCCTGGGAACTAATGGCAGACACGCGCCCTCACCGTGTGGGACAGACACAATCCTCAGCTATCTTCTGCTTGCTCCTCAACCACGAGCTGCTATCTTGCCTAGATTGATCTCAGCCAACCAGCTCTCACCTGTGTGCCCGTCTCACCGTGTGCCCATCTCACCGTGTGCCCGTCTCACCGTGTGCCCGGCGTTAGGAGCTCTGGCTGGGCTGGGTGAGGCAGTGATGGAGAGCTGGGTGCCATCAGCATTCTGCAGGCATATGGCAGTGTGAGCCCTTCCAGCGGCCCCATACACCCTGAGAAGGAAGGGGGGGGCATGCCGTGGAGCTCCACACGAGAACACCCTCGGGAAGGAGGAGCCCTGCCCCACGCCGCCCAGTGATAATGTGCTGCTTTGGCCACTCCCAGGGCTGAAGGCAGCTGAGGCAGCAATACTGGCGTGGGCACACAATCTTAACCCATCGCCAGGAGGGGAAGGCCTGCCAAGGCCACCAATGCAGTACCCAGCCCTGAAAGCACACGGCCAGGACTCGAGGCTGCCAGAGGCACCAAGTTGGTCTGAAAATCGTTGTGCCACAACCTTCTGTACACTCCGAACCAAAACGGCAAGACTGCCCACGGCGCAGTAGCTAGCCAGATCATCAGTGCGACAAGCGTCATTCTCTGGACACAGCGGCTGGCCTCCCTATGGACAGGCATTGACAATCCCCACCAGCATCAGACCCAGCTCCCCCTGCTGACCCTCACCAGCCAGGACAGACCAGGATCCAAAGCACAGGCTGTTGGACAGAGGGTAATAAGATGCCCATTTGGGGTAACGCTCACTGGTCAATGGAGAAATCGTCACGAGGACACATCTTCAAAGGATATTTTAAGTGGCAAATATGGAACAGGAAACACAGGAAGTGAAACTGTTTATCCAAAGCAACAAATGGGTTTAGGACAGGGGTGCCGGACGTTACAAAGGGGAACAGAATGAAAGCGAACAAAGGAAAATTGACTCTGAATGTCAGAAACAGCACCGAAGCAGGGTTTTACTGTATGAAGATGTGGAATTGTTTCCTGAAGGATGTGGCAAAAGCCTCATTGCCTGAGTATTTAAACCTAGGCTGGACAAAGCATTGGAGACCATATTGTGAGGAACAGTCTGGGGCTCGTGTACAGATAGGCAGCGTGGCTGGAAAAGGGCTAACCATCTACAATATATTCTGTTTGCAGGGTACTCCTCATTGCAGTTTCTAAGTGCTAAAATCAGAGCTGAGCCAAGGATTTGATGTACTTACATATTTGATAATATTCTATATAAAATCTCATCATCGTTATTATTAAGAATTCACAGTTCGGATCACTCCTTCTCAAACAGATAGAGCAGAGAGAGAAAGACTCCAGCGACAGATCAGAGAAAATGATTGGAGGCTTGGAACGATTCCTCTCTGAGAAGGAATTGGAAAGATTAGGGCCATTGAGTAAGAAAAAGAGGGGAACGTAAAAACTCAACATTTTTGAGAAGGCCACTCCGGCACCCCAACGCTGCACATTTCAGTTGCGCTAGAAGCTGCGTTGCTTCGTTGCGATTGGCCACATAAGTCGAGTGGGATGGTTTCTGTTCCCCGATTGGATGAGCACAAGGCTCAGGGCAGGCACCACCACCACCACAGCCAACACAGCCGCTGATTAGTGGGAAACGGCTGGTGGCACCGCCTAGTTCTAGGCATAACAGCCCCTCCCTGACTCACAGACGTGCAGACGTATGGCCAGATGCTGATCCCGTCTCATCCTGAAGTGCGCCTGAGTCCATGTCTGGCACAGAAAGGTCCTATTCAGTGGGAGGGAGGCTCAATGTGCCCAATGGAGACAATGAAACCACAGGGCTACAGCTAAAACCGCAGGAGAACCTGGCACTCTCCAAGTCCCATTTCCATCTTGTGACACTGGCCTGTTGCAGTGCCCAGCATAATGCCAACAGGCAGTGGGGGCACTCAGTGACGCAGCCACCTGGGAGAGGAGCAGATGGGCAAATCACAGCTGAGAAGGCACAATCTGCAGAAGGCAAATGGTAACTGGGCAAACAAATTGGTGTTGGTTGGTATTTCACTCCCAGGCTGGGTCCACTTTAAACGTATGTTGTCAGGGGTGCTGTCCATGGGTGGGGGAAGTCGAACATGGGGAACTGTGTGTGTGTAGGGTGTGTGCATCCACGTGAGGTGCAAGGGAAGGTGTGCCTGTGTTTGGAGGGCAGTTGGTGTGTTTGAATGGTGGCTTGCTTGTGGGTACGCGTGATGGTGACAGTTTGTGCTCTGGGTAGGAATCGGTGGATCGTGGTTACAGCCCTTTCATAGCCTGTCGAGGTGTGCCACCAGCTGTGCTGTCTTATAGCGTTGTCTTTTAACAATACCAGTTTTCTGCCACACAAATACCCCTGTTGCTCTATTAGTGCCAATTGTGGTAATCATGAGGCTGACAAGATGTAACTCCAGCCTCCTGGGTTGTGCTAGACAACAACCAAAGGAGACTCCAACTCCTGCGCATGCTCAGACCAGTACAGCCAAGTGGGGCCTGAGAACACCTCACCACAGAACACCCACCCGTGCCGAGGAGACATCCCAGGGCAACAGCACTGTGCCCCAGACCCTTCAGGCAAACTCTGCCAAGCTCAGCTGCAGGCTAAAGCCTGTATGTTCAACAGGGAGAAGGCATTGCTGTCTCCTTTCCATTTACACCGAAGCTGCCCAGAAGGGCCACAGGCAACATGCACTGCCGGTTCCCAAAGACCCCATTTCTTCAGTGCGCCGATAGCCTCGTACTCACCCCGTGCGACGGGTAGGTCAGCCAGCCCCAGTCCCCGGGGATCATTGCTGTGTCCAGCAAGTTCACTGGAAAACACAGGAGGAAAAAATGCATTAGAAAACTGCTCACCTTTCACAAACAGCCTGAAAAGCAGCACACCCCAAGCTACACTGTGAGACCGTGTGCTCCCACCCCACAGCACACCCCAAGCTACACCGTGAGGCCATGTGCTCCCACCCCCCAGCACACCCCCAGCTACACCATGAGGCCGTGTGCTCCCACCCCCCAGCACACCCCAAGCTACACCATGAGGCTGTGTGCTCCCACCCCACAGCACACCCCAAGCTACACCGTGAGGCTCTGTGCTCCCACCGCGCAGCACACCCCAAGCTACACCGTGAGGCCATGTGCTCCCACCCCGCAGCACACCCCAAGCTACACCATGAGGCCGTGTGCTCCCACCCCCCACAGCACACCCCAAGCTACACCATGAGGCTGTGTGCTCCCACCCCCCACAGCACACCCACCTAAACCGTGAGGCTGTGTTACTCCTGGGGGAATTCTGCACCACTGCGAACGTCCAGAATTTATGTCCCCTGCAGTTTCTTTGCTTCCCCGCAGAAAACTGACTTTCTGACGGGGAAGCAAAGGGAAGCCACAAGAGTGGTCATGCGACCCTCCCCAGCAGTGTGTTTCGGGTACCCAGGGCAGCCAACAGAGAGGTAAATCACTGTGAGGCAGGGGGCGGAAATGGGGAAGACCTGGCTCATGGCTCCTAACCTGTGCCAGGCTCAGCTACTAGTCCCGGCTGGGCTGGGGAGGACGGGACTTCCTCTTCCCCTACACAGCATCTGGGGCCCATGTCAGACCCACCTCCAGATTTCTCCTCCAGCTGCAGGAAGCTCTGCAAATTCCCCCCTCATTCCCGCTTCCTGCGCCCATCACTCCTCAGCTGCAGGGGGAGGGATCCCTCTACAGAGAGCTACTCCCCCATCTGCCCAACCCCCGTGCATCCAGACCCCCTCATACCCAGACCCTCCTGCCAAGCCTCACCCTCCCACACTAAGAACCTGCCCTGATGAGCTCCACTGTCCCTGCCCCTGGACCACACTGACGAGCCCCCTGCACCCAGATCCTCACCTCACTGAGCCCCAACCACCTGCACCTGGATCCCCACCCCACTGAGCCCCACGCCCGCAGCATCTGGACCCCCCCACTGAGTCCCCCACACCCAGACCCCCCTGCCGATCTCTATCCCCTCTGAGGCTGGTTTTCTAATCCTTTAATCATTCTTGTGGCTCTTCGCTGAACCATCTCTAGTATATCCACATCCTCCTTGAATTGTGGGCACCAGAACTGGATGCAGGATTCCAGCAGCAGTCGCACCAATGCCAAACAGAGATAAAATGACCTCTGTGCTCCTACGCGAGAGTCCCCTGTTCTTGCATCCCATAATCGAGTTTGCCCTTTTGGTCACATGGTCACACTGGGAGCTTGTGTTCAGCTGAGTATGCACACACACCCCTCCCCCAAATCTTTTTCAGAGTCCCTGCTTCCCAGGAGAGAGCCCCCCATCCTGCGGACTTTGTTCTAGAGGTATAAAGTGGTGGGATGTTGGCAGAGGGGACAAATGCCCCCAGACTCCTCTCCCAGACTCCTCTCCCCACTTACCTCCGACAGGAGGGGACAGTGCAGAGCTGGGAGAGGTGAACGGTGACTGCAGAGCAAACCAGAGGCGAAGCCAGTGTGACAGATCTTTAGGGGAGCTGTGAGTGTGGGGGAAGTGTGTGCGTGGGTCTGATTCCTGTTTGCTCTGCCCTGACCCTCACCCATCCCTGCACAGGGCAGCACCTTGCACCTGATTAGAATCATAGGCTATCAGGGTTGGAAGGGACCTCAGGAGGTCATCTAGTCCAACCCCCTGCTCAAAGCAGGACCAATCCCCAACTAAATCATCCCAGCCAGGGCTCTGTCAAGCCTGACCTTAAAAACCTCCAAGGAAGGAGATTCCACCACCTCCCAAGGTAACCCATTCCAGTGCTTCACCACCCTCCTAGTGAAAAAGTTTTTCCTAAGATCCAACCTAAACCTCCCCCACTGCAACTTGAGACCATTACTCCTTGCTCTGTCATCTGGTACCACTGAGAACAGTCTAGATCCATCCTCTTTGGAACCCCCCTTTCAGGTAGTTGAAAGCAGCTATCAAATCCCCCCTCACTCTTCTCTTCTGCAGACTAAACAATCCCAGTTCCCTCAGCCTCTCCTCATAACTCATGTGCTCGAGCCCCCTAATAATTTTTGTTGTCCTCCGCTAGAATCTTTCCAATTTTTCCACATCCTTCTTTTAGTGTGGGGCCCAAAACTAGACACGGTACTCCAGATGAGGCCTCACCAATGTTGAATAGAGGGGAACGATCACGTCCCTCGATCTGCTGGCAATGCCCCTACTTATACAGCCCAAAATGCCATTAGCCTTCTTGGCAACAAGGGCACACTGTTGACTCATATCCAGCTTCTCGTCCACCGTAACCCCTAGGTCCTTTTCTGCAGAACTGCTGCCTAGCCATTCGGTCCCTAGTCTGTAATAGTGCATGGGATTCTTCCGTCCTAAGTGCAGGACTCTGCACTTGTCCTTGTTGAACCTCATCAGATTTCTTTTGGCCCAATCCTCTAATTTGTCTAGGTACCTCTGTATCCTATCCCTACCCTCCAGCGTATCTACCACTCCTCCCAGTTTAGTGTCATCTGCAAATTTGCTGAGAGTGCAGTCCACGCCATCTTCCAGATCATTAATGAAGATATTGAACAAAACCGGCCCCAGGACCGACCCTTGGGGCACTCCATTTGAAACCGGCTGCCAACTAGACATGGAGCCGTTGATCACTACCCGTTGAGCCCGACGATCTAGCCAGCTTTCTATCCACCTTATAGTCCATTCATCCAGCCCATACTTCTTTAACTTGCCGGCAAGAATACTGTGGGAGACCGTATCAAAAGCTTTGCTAAAGTCAAGGAATAACACATCCACTGCTTTCCCCTCATCCACAGACCCAGTTATCTCCTCATAGAAGGCAATTAGGTTAGTCAGGCATGACTTGCCCTTGGTGAATCCATGCTGACTGTTCCTGATCACTTTCCTCTCCTCTAAGTGCTTCAGAATTGATTCCTTGAGGACCTGCTCCATGATTTTTCCAGGGACTGAGGTGAGGCTGACTGGCCTGTAGTTCCCCGGATCCTCCTTCTTCCCTTTTTTAAAGATGGGCACTACATTAGCCTTTTTCCAGTCATCCGGGACCTCCCCCGATCGCCATGAGTTTTCAAAGATAATGGCCAATGGCTCTGCAATCACATCCGCCAACTCCTTTAGCACCCTCGGATGCAGCGCATCCGGCCCCATGGACTTGTGCTCGTCCAGTTTTTCTAAATAGTCCCGAACCACTTCTTTCTCCACAGAGGGCTGGTCACCTTCTCCCCATACTGTGCTGCCCAGTGCAGCAGTCTGGGAGCTGACCTTGTTCGTGAAGACAGAGGCAAAAAAAGCATTGAGTACATTAGCTTTTTCCACATCCTCGGTCACTAGGTTGCCTCCCTCATTCAGTAAGGGGCCCACACTTTCCTTGACTTTCTTCTTGTTGCTAACATACCTGAAGAAACCCTTCTTGTTACTCTTAACATCTCTTGCTAGCTGCAACTCCAAGTGTGATTTGGCCTTCCTGATTTCACTCCTGCATGTCTGAGCAATAGTTTTATACTCCTCCCTGGTCATTTGTCCAATCTTCCACTTCTTGTAAGCTTCTTTTTTGTGTTTAAGATCAACAAGGATTTCACTGTTAAGCCAAGCTGGTCGCCTGCCATATTTACTATTCTTTCTACACATCGGGATGGTTTGTTCCTGCAACCTCAATAAGGATTCTTTAAAATACAGCCAGCTCTCCTGGACTCCTTTCCCCCTCATGTTGTTCTCCCAGGGGATCCTGCCCATCAGTCTCCTGCTTTTCTGAAGTCCAGGGTCCGTACTCTGCTGCTCCCCTTTCTTCCTTGTGTCAGGATCCCTGCGGAGGGTCTCGCCCTTTGGGGCACTGGGGTCCGTGGCTGTTACTCTGCTCACAGACAGGGAGCAGCTGACTAAGGGTAACAGGCTGATTTGCAGGGGCCCTTCTCGCCTGGAGTCACTGAGAGTTCCTAGTGCAGGTCCCTTGCTGGGCTGGGGAGGGACAGGGCTCTAGCCCCGGTGATGTTCTGCTGACAGGGGCTGTGTGCTCAGCCAGGCTCTGCAAACTGCGGCAGACCAGGGTCCTCTGCACAAGGATCCAGGCACCGTCCAGCACATTGGCACTCCCATGTATCAGCCCCTCCTGAGGAAACGGGGGGTGGGAGACCACAGAGAGCAGGAGGGGCAAGGAGAGGAGGGGAAGGACTTGACACGTTCTGCTGAGCCTGTCCCGGCCCAGTGCAGCACTCACCTCGCTGGGCTGGCAGTTTCTCATCGTCTTCTGGAGGCTCAGCTGAGCCCTTTCAACGCACTTCATGCATGGTGTGATCGGGGTGTGAAGTCTGCAGACCAAACGCTGCCCCGCTGCCCAGCCCAAAGCAGCCCCCCACGCGTCTCTGCTAACACCACACGAGAGACTGGAGTTCCCACGAACAGACTGCAGGGGAGAGGCTGCGTGAGGAGTGCCATCAAAGTCACCTCCTAATGCCCTCCTACCACGGGGAGCCCAGCTTAAGGAGGAGGCCCAGACAAATCAGTCCAGGGAGAGGAAAGCTGCTTAGGTTGGGGAGGGACAAGGATGCCTTTAAACACTCTCAAGAGTTTTCTATTTAAGCCAGTTCAATGTCTTCGGGGAGAACGGAGAGGAAGCCAGCATGGAATCAAAGCAGAGAGGGGGGGGCTGCAATCTGATACGCTCAGCTCCCATTAGCCCCATACTGATGTGCCCAGCGGCTCAGCCACTGCTCGGAATTAGCCACAGGCCGGGCGGCTGCGGGAAGCGCGCGCCTGCCCCAGAAACGCTCTGCGCCTGGTTTGTTTCCCTGGACGCTTCAGTCAATAAAGCTTGTAAGGCAAACAGGAGATTGCGGATTCCCGGAGTCTCTCGGCAGGCTCAGCCTTGTATCAGACGCAGGTCAAACTGACCTTCCATTGCTCCTATCGACCAGCAATCGACCCTCCCACCCGCTCTCTCCAGCCTCTCCCTGCTTCAATACTGCTTGATCTTTGGCTCTGACGGTCTCTTAACCCTCCGGCATGGAGCCACCCCTGCCGTGGCCTGTAACGCTCCCTGCACTTGGCCAGCACCAGGCCTCAGACCCCCGCATGGCACAGCACAGCAACACCCCTCTGCACCACCCACCACCCGCTCGACAGCCCGTCGGTAGCAGACACAGCCGTGAGCATGTGGGTGAAACGGTGCTGGCTCGAGCTTGCTCTGGCGATGTGGCAGGCAGGGGAAAGGTGCTCAGAAAGGCCAGACACTGACTCCCTCTCAGATAGGGGTGTCTGCAGCCCTGCTTGGCAGGATGGTACCCTGACTCTGGGTAGGGCTGTCACGCATTCGGGTTTTACCCGGACAGTCTGGTTTTAGGCTTCTTTGTCCGGGTGCCAGTTAGGGATAGAATCATAGGCTACGTCTACACTACCCGCCCGGATCGGCGGGTAGAAATCGATATAGCGGGGATCGATGTATCGCGTCTCGTCTGGACGCGATACATCGATCCCCGAACGCGCTGCCATCGACTCAGTAACTCCAGCAGGGCGAGCGGAGTTAGCGGAGTCGACGGGGGAGCCGCGGACGTCAATCCCGCGCTGCGAGGACGCGAGGTAAGCGCGGGTAATTCGAAATAGGATACTTCGACTTCAGCTACGCTATTCTCGTAGCTGAAGTTGCGTATCTTATTTCGATCCCCGCCCCTAGTGTGGACCAGCCCATAGACTATCAGGGTTGGAAGGGACCTCAGGAGGTCATCTAGTCCAACCCCCTGCTCAAAGCAGGACCAATCCCTTGACAGATTTTTGCCCCAGATCCCTAAATTGCCTCCTCAAGGATTGAACTCACAACCCTGGGTTTAGCAGGCCAATGCTCAAACCACTGAGCTATCCCTCCCCCCCGGTGCCTGGTTTTTTATTGGAAAGTCCAGTCGAAAATGGGACCTGGCAGTGTCCAGTCAGATGCACTGACTGGACACCAACAGCCTGGTTACCACGGGGCAGGGGGAGGCGCCGGGTCATTAACCCACGCCAGCCCCTGCTCAGCCGGGGCCACCTTCTACCTGCAGGCCGGCTCCTTGTCAGGCTGCAGCAGATCCCGGAGCAGAGAGAGCCCAGCTGTGGGGGGAAGGAGGTGGAGACAATCCAGCAAGTGAAAGGGGAGGGAGAGAAAGGCGCAAGCAACGGGGGCGACACCTTGGGGGAAGAGGCGGAAAAGGGGGCATGGCCTCAAGGGAATAGGTGGGGCAGGGGCCGGGCCTTGGCGAAGAGGTGGGGCAGGACCTCAGGGGTCCGGTTGCCAGCAATTAGAAAGGTGGCAACCCAGTTGGAATGGCCCCAAGGCACATTGGCCAGAGAGTGTGCGCTCCAGTGTGGCCACCCCAATTGCAAAGCTTTGCAGAGGCAGCTCAAAATATCAGCCGGCACCTGCAGGCAGAGAAGCAGGGACCCTGGGCCACTGACGATATTTCCTGACAGCTGCCAAGCCTGCACCCTGATCCTTCTCTCCTCTCTGCTGATTGGCTATTGGCTCCCACCCCCTCTGAGGCAGTCCCAGGATCAGGCTCCTTTGCACCGACATAACTGTGTCCACACTGGGGGTTGCACTCATTTCGCTAGGTCAGTAGAAAATCACAGCCCTAAGGGAAATCATTCAATTGGTACAAAAGTGGTGTGGAGACCGGACCTGGGCAGCAGCTAGCACAGCCGGGCCTGATCCTGGCTGGGGACTCTAGGAACTGGAATACAAACAATAAACACCACAGCTGAACCCGCCGCTGCTGGGCTCCCTCAAGGCCAGGAAGGAGACGCCCGCAAGCAGGGCATTCTCCTCTAGCAAGGGCAGGCTCCATGCAGCCAGAGGAACAGTGCCACTTTCACTTACTAGTACGACTCAGGGAACGAGTGGCAGAGGCAGGTCGCGGGGAAGCGAGCTGACTGCGAGGGGCCCGGGCCTCACGCTCCTGACAGAGCAGATTAGGGGCTTTGGAGCCATTTATTAATGTTAGCAGAACAATTGGAAAGAATTTCCAGGGTTTCATTGGCTCGGCAGCAGGACGAGGCCCTGTGCTCCCGGCGAGGCGCTGCGCAGACCGCCAAAGAGCTGCCTTGCCCTCAGCACACAGTAATTACCGCCGAGATCTCACATCCATTGTTATTTGTTATTGTTAATCGGAAGATTTTCTGCCTATGTGCCCTGGGTAATTTGCCCAGCAAGGGGCTGGGCCCAGATTTCCTGCTCGGAATGCTGCAGCAGGCTACCTGCGTCCACGGCGACACGCTTGCTCGCCAGTAGGGTGACCAGACGTCCCGATTTTATCGGGACCGTCCCGATATTTCGGTCTCTGTCCCGCGTCCCGACCGATCTTTGAAACAGAGATATCCGCAGGCAGCACTGTGGTGTGGTTTTTTTGCTCAGCTGGGACTCGCTAGGCTTTTTTTTTTTTTTTTTGCTCAGCCCCGCCCCCCCCCTCCCCCCCATGTGTCCCGATATTTTCTTCCCCTCATCTGGTCACCCTACTCGCCAGCCAGGCAGCAGGGAGGTCGTTGCTAGCGTAGGCCCTGCTGGGATCCACCACGTGGGAATCGGACACTGTGTTTGAAAACGGTTCCCTCGGCCAGCAAAGGCACGGCCTCGGCTCTCACCGGGAGTGACCTGGAAGGCTTTGGAAGCCTGCTAAGATCCAGGGTTAAGGTTCCCTGTATGCCTGGCAGCCACTGCTTGTGCGGCATGGCTCCTGCAGCGCACTCCTCCCGCGGCACCCTGCCTTGGGGAGTGGCAGGAAACCAATCAGCTACATTCTGTCCAATCTAGGCCCCATCCGGAGCTGCTTACCCAGGTCCCCATGTGCAGGGGGAGAGGTAACGAGCACTTACATTATTGTAAAATAAACGGCTATTGGACACGTGTGTAGTTCCCATCTAGCCCTAAGGATGCAGTCTCCAGACTATGTGCTCATGTATGGAAGCAGATATCCTGTTCTTATGGCATAAGAATGAGGCTCACAATCCCTTAGACGTGCAGCATGACATGATGCTATTGGCCCAGTCTGCAGAAATCTGACTGGTTTTACTTGTCATTATAATAGTGATTATATTTTGCACTTAATCTGTGACTTGTAAGAGTGAGTAAACAGCCTCATCCCTACTTAACAGGTGGGGAAACCGAGGCAGGGGGTGCTGAGTGTCTTACCCAAAGGGACACAGCGAGACATTGGCTTGGATAAGGACAGAGGTCAGCTCTCTTGACTTGGATTCCTTTGCTCTAACCACTAGACTTGCTGCCTACGGGTAGCGTGTCAGGAAGCTGGATTAATTGAAACACAGAAGACTAAACAGTCCAGTTAAGGGAAGTTTCTCACCGTGGCGAGGGGTGACTCAGCCACACCACAGCCACTGACGTTAATGAAAGGCACAGAATTAAAGCCCACAAGAAGCGCAGAAAATACCTCCCACCAAGCCTTGCTCCTGGGTTCCCAGTGGGAAAAAGAACCCAAGACAAGGCCTGCCACACTGCAGGGAAGCTGCAAGATCCCTCACTAATTGTTAACCTGCTGCAGTCCCCGGCCCAATGATTAGATCCTCTCCCTCCCAGGCGGTCGTCTCGGTAGCACACACATGGAGAGGAAGGGTCAGTGGGAGCAGCCCTGTCCCCTTGGGCTTCAATTCTTCACCATTAGAACTTCAAAGGCCTCCCAAGATTCCCAGCCAGGCTCCGTCCCTGGAACAACGCCTTTTGCATTGATAATTCAACTCTTTGCCGTGTTTTCCCGACACGTCTGTTCTCTGCCTCTCAGTTACTAACCCACTCAAACAGCAGAGCGGTAGAACTGAGCTCCCCTCCCCGGGCACCCTCGGCAACCAGGCTCCCAACTCCCCCACGCTCTGGGTTCTCCCCACTACTGGATCCAGCGCAGTGCCATGAATACACCAGAGCAGAAAGCAAGCATCAGAGTCACGGCCTCTCGATCACTGGCCTTTTTTGAGTCAAGACTGGATTTTTTCTAAAATAGCTGCTCTCATTCCAGCAGGAATTATTGGGGGAGATTCCAGAGGGTCGGACTGAATGATCACTATGGTCCCTTCTGGCCTTGGACTCGATGGAAAAGGGACAGGGAATGGGCGCCCCCTGCAGGAGGCAAACCAGGAAGTGGCATGCTTTTCCCGTAGACTGAAGCAGTATTGTCAAGAGACAGGTGTGGCGCAGGTATCTGTAGCCAACCATTTAATCAGTGAATCAGCAGAGTGGCCAACCCCACAAGCCTTCAAACACCATGAATCAGGCCTCAAAACATCATCAGACTGGCTTAAAAACCATGAGATTTTAAACAATAATAAAATGTTGGGTCTTTTTCTTGGCCTTCTGTTCTCTAGGGGGGTCACACTTTCAAGCTTTTCTCCACAACAATGAGGCCTAGAAATGTAGCTTCTCTTGAAAGGAAAGATGAAATTCTCACGACTCCAGGATTTAAGAAAAAATCAGATCAAATCCTGAGAAACTCACAATAAAACTGGGAGTGTTGGTATCACTGGAATATGGAGTTTGTCCTGTCCAGGAACAACCCACGAATGGCTCCGGATTTTGCATTGGATCGTTTCTCCACACCAGTTACAGCCTCCGGCCTCGTTAGCTAAATCACATGCTATTCTCACTGACCACAATGTCCAAACCCGGATGCCTGAAGTTAATCACCTCCCAGTGGGCCTGATCCAGAAAGGTGCTGAGCACCCCAGGCCACTACTGCCTGCAATAGGAGCTGCAGCTCCCCAGCAACTTTGAAAACCTGGGTCTAGCCCTTAGCAGCCATAGCAACTCCTGGTGGGAAACACTGGCCTTGGGGGGCTGGAGTTTTATTTTTCACCAGGAGAATCATGAATGACAAATAAACCGCCCCCACCGACTCCAGGCAGCGCTCTGTCCCCCTCTAGTGGCGACTGGGCCATATTTAGAGCTGGATGAGCCTGCTACAGGTAGCAGTACTAGAGCGGGCCTTCAAACTCAGACAGCCGAGTCCCCTTCATTTAGCTCCAGAGGGCCTAGGTTTGATTCCTGCTGCCAGCAATCCAGCCAGGGCGAGACATTACAAATCCTTTCGCTGGCCTGGGAACGTGGCTCTTTGCAAACGAGAGGGGCTCCAGGAACTGTAGGTCAGGGGCCAGCTGGATGCTGCCTGGCGCATTGCCGGAGCCTGGCAAACAGAACAGGATCAGAATTCTGAATAACAGCCACAAGGGGCCTGAACGCAGCACGCGGACTCTGGGAGGGGCTCGACCAACATATGCACAGACGTCTTGTCCGACTGCTCCCCAGCTCTCAGGCAGGAGTGCAAGTTCCCCCTCTGTCAGGGGCCTGCTCCTTCCCCTGCCCGACTAGCTTGTCAGCGTGCCCCTGCCTGGCAAGTGCGGGAATCTGAAGAAGGGCTACGGATCTTATACGTTCAGGGCAGGAGGCTGAGGAGGGGGTGGGAAAACCCAGTGGGCTGGAGGTGAAACAAGCAGCTCCATAAAAGCGTTCAAGGCCCGGAGGCGTGAGATGAGGGGAAGGAGCAGGAATCCTCGGGAGCCATGGGAGAGGACAGGCATTGTGGGAGCAGATGGAGCGAGGGAGGGAAGAGCTGGTGAGAGTGCCAGTGAGCAGAGGGGTCGCTGCTGCAATTGCCCCATCAGCAGGGAGAGGACAGGGCTAGTACCAGTGGGATGGGCAGCGCTCTGTGCTGGGAGAGCCCAGCTGCAGGCCACTGGGAAGGAGGATGGAGGTAACAGCCCTGCGCTCTGGGAGCATGGCCCTGGGAGAGAGTTATGGGTGTCCAGGCAGGCTCCTGAGGGGAGAGCGGAAGGGAGGAGGCCTGCGTTGGGGACTGAATCTGCTGGGGCAGGAGCCCAGAGAATGACATTCACGTCTGGCCAAACCCGTAAAGGCCGAGGCTCGGAGCTGGGGAGGGAAGGGGGCAGGAGAGAGGCTGAGCCGGGGAGGCTGTTGAGACTCCAGTGAGGAAGCGGCTAGCAGGAATGGGGAGTGGATCTCCTCTTCTTCCCCAGGGGAATCTCCTGATCCAAGTCACTGGATCCAGTGCCCGTGAAATATGAGAGCAGAGACTGCCCCGGGGAGGTGCTGATCAGGAGCTGAGCTGCCAGGCGGTGTCCCTGTGCTGTGTGAGGGGGATGCTGGCCCCACAGGGCAGAGGGCCAGCAGGGACCCAGGCACAGGACAACGCCTGGCTGAAAGACAGAGGAGATGAAAGAGCCCTAGGCGCTCTCAGGAGTGGCTCCTTCAAGTGATTATGAAAACTCTTGATAAACAGCATCTGCCACTGAGCTCGCCAGGAGAAAGGCGCTTGGAGCAGCATCTCACGCGAAGAGTCGTGCACTAGCAAGAAGAGAGAGCTCTCACTAGTGAGAGCGCAGACAGATCCTCCCAGGCACTCGGGCTCCCCAATCCCACTGGGTGCAGGGAGAGCATTAGCTTGAAAAATGAGCCTTGTTTTCTCTCTCTCAGCTCCACTGGGATGAGATCACACTTCTCTCCTTTCTAACAGAGCCAGGCCAGCTCTGGGCTGTGCACGGCTCTTTGACAAGATTCAGCTCTGTTCCATTCAGAGACTCTTTGCAAACCAGCACCATGAGTTATGCATTGTTTGGGTTTTTGGTAAAGTTCTGCTGAAAATATTCCAAGCAAATGCTCAGCCAGTTGGCTGCTCTGTGCGCTGTCTTAGCTCTGCTTTTTGTCCATCCTTCAGCAGTTCTTACTGCCCCTCTGCACCGTGCTCACGCAGACAATGTTTTCAAAAGGGGCCACAGATTTTGGGTGCCCAAGTCAAGACACCAGCCCTGTGTGTCATCAGTCATGCTGAGCACCCCAGCACCAGCCAAAGTCTGGGGGAGCGGTGGGGTCTCAGAACATGGGAAAGTCGAGCCCCAGGTGTCTTGAGAAAAATCGGAAACCCCTTTGAAATCAATCCCTTCCCGCCCGGAATGAGATTCATGGGAACAACCGGGGGCATTTTGTAGGTTTGGCTCAGAAGCACTCATCTGAACATCACCCCTTTGCACAAATACAAATGATAGGTTTGCAAATACGCTGAGCACAAGTGTGGTATTTATCCACTCCAGAGTGAGAGAATAATTTCCACCACAATCTGCTCAGTTCTCCTTCCTCCGATGGCTTGGGGATCTGCTAGATAAGGTGTGACCCCTGGTCCGGGATGGTGGAGTGGCGGGAAGGAGAACACTCCTTGCATGACCTGCACCGTCGGGGATCCTGTTTTACTGGAAAAATCTTTATATTAATAACAAAGTGCAGTTCAGCTTTACTGTCCAGCACCACCTGCTGGCAAGCCTGTCAAATCTCAAGGCTTCTCCTGCAAACCTGCACGTGTGTAAGGTTACTTGAGTAGTGCCAGTGGAGTCACTCAGCTGCGGAGTTTCATCTATCAGTCTTTGCAGGATTGGGCCCATTACTGGTCAATTTTTCCATCTGCTCTCATTGCTCAGTCAGGGGGCGGAGATGGAGTATTGATTTCCCTCTAAGCAGGACCCTCTCTTCAGTGACAATCCCCACAAAACTCATTCTCTGCCATTGGTTTTGGGTGCAGCCCACGCACTAAGAACTACCGGGGAGATTATCCCTCCTTTTGAAAACCTTTTCCTCCCCTAGCTCCTTGAGTTACTCATTGGCAGCATCTCTCCGTACGCACGCTCTGCCTTGCCAGGATTCAGAGAGGTCTCTCTCTGAAATGAACAGGTTTGCCTTAAATTCTTTTAACCAAACCTCTTGCTGGTTGATCCCAAGCAATACAGAGATGAGGATTTTCCAAGGTGCCTAACTCCCATGGGATTTGAGCTCATCACTCCCTTGGGCTGCTTTGGAAATCCCAGCCTTAGTGCATCAATCCTCTGGGTCTATGATCAGGTCAGCTCCCTTTATTCTCTCGTTCCTCTCCTGCCTGATGGCAATACTGCTGCACTTGTCACCTGGCACCGATGCTGCCCTTTGCTGCCCTTTCCCCTGGATTTTGGAGCACTGCATTGAATGGCCAAAGGTGTAAGAGTGGTGAGCGATCTGGGATGCCTCCATTTTCGGATGTCCAAGCCTGAGACACCTAGGCTCAGATCTTCAAACATATTCAAGGCACCTAACTCGCATTGGAATCAGTGGGAATTAGGCGCCTAAATACCTTTGAGGATCTGGGTCCTGATGCCTGATTTTCAGAGGAGCCCCACAGGCTCCTACTGGCTTTGTTTGGACTTGCTGATGCTTGGTATCCTCTTGGAGGCAATCAAACTCTGTGGTCACTTTCCAAAAGCGCGACGTCCGTGTTTTCAGAGCCACGTTGCTGGGCTGCGATTTAAATTTCCTGGATATGTTCCTACCTAGTCTTTCAGAAGTCATCGCTACAGTAGGCACAGGCCCTACTTGAATTCTGTCTGATACAGGTTCTTATGCCACATGGTTCAGCATTACTACTACACACAATCTGTATGTACATTATCAAGTGTGCACAGCAGTTTCTGTAATCTGTACAGTTGCCGTGTCAGGATCTTGGCAAAAGGTGTGGCAGAAAGTGGTTCATCCTTCATGACCGCAGTTGTTAAATGCGTTTCCGTGGTTCTGTTTTAGGGGTGATGCCTGCCTGGTCCTTCTGCCCGGATCCCCATGAGAAGGACAAGCCTGCGTGTTTTCAGGCTGTCTCAATATGTCCCTACTATGGACGCATCCCACATTGGAATTTCTTAGAGCTACTGCTCTTTTCACTTTGCATGTGCAGTACTTAAAAAATTATTCACAATACCCAGAGTTCTCGCCCAAGACTAATTTTCCCAACAGGTTGCTCCCGGTAACTTCCCATACCGCTCGTGGCTACTAGCTTTGCATACACATAGATCTCTCAGCACTCCCTCTAATATTGCACCGAACCCCCACGCAGAAGCCCTGGACTTTCATACCTGCTATAATCCAGCAGTTTTTCTCCTGTCTACAGTCTACAGATGTGGAGGTTGCAAGCCAAATTCAGCACTGGTGTAAGGCAATTCAATCTCCAATGATGTTAATGGGAATTTACTCAGAGGGGTGAATTTGGCCCTGTACGTTTCAGCTAAACCATTTAACGTAGGGAAACAAAAATCGTGTTACACTTTTATGAGCCGCTGAAACTGCATTTCAGCAGCCTTTCCTTCAGGAGCCCCAAAGTTCTGTAGCAGCGTATCCCAGTGATGCCCCAGGAGGAGCAAATGGTGCTGTGACCGGGCTCACAGGGAATATGTTCCTATACGGCAAAGCACAGGAGAGTCCCCCGAGAACACAACTCCTGGGGGCGCAGGCTCACCCACTATGTGGATAAAAGAATGGGGAGACTCTCCAGCCGAGGGAGACCAGGGTCCCTGTGGAAGCAGGGGGGCATGAGTGACTGGAACTGTACACAGTATTCCAAAGGAGGTTTTACCAGTGCCATGTACAATGGTGTTAATACTTCTCTATCTCCACTGGAAATGCCTCGTCTGATACATCCCAGGAACATATTTGCCTTTTTCACAGACACATCACACTGCTAGCTCATAGTAATCCTATGATCAGCCCACACACCCCAGTCTCTCTCCTCCTCTGTCACTTCCAACGGAGGAGCCCCCTGCTTGTGGATTGTTCACTGAGAAATTTAGATTTTTTCAAATCTGTTTGTTAATCATAATCATTTGAAGGACACGCCTTGTGGACATGATTCAGGCCATTTGGGGTTTGTCCACTATTTGCTTTGATTACACCTTTAATGCTGTGCTATGTGGTATTCACAGTCCGATTGTTCACCCTATGGTGGTCACCCCATCGGGGCGTTTCTACCCCCTTAGAGCTGGTTGAAATTTTTAGAGCTGGTTGAAATTTTTTCAATTGAAAGGATTTTTTCCTCTGAAAAATAAATTTGCAATTGACATTTTTTACAAAAATTGCCAACACTTAACAATTTTTAGGATTTTTTTGCAAAAATGTTCATGTTGATTTAAAAAGAAATTCTATTGAATGATTATTGAATTCATTATCATCCGAAGAAGTGGGTATTCACCCACGAAAGCTCATGCTGCAAAACCTCTGTTAGTCTATAAGGTGCCACAGGATTCTTTGCTGCTTTTATCAAAATGGTTATTCACATTTTCATTTATTGAAAACTGGGGTTTTGGTAACCAATAAATAGAACACGTTTGGTAATTAATTTAATTTATCTTCAAGGTTGATTTAAATTTATATTTATCATTATATATGTTTATATTTATTAAAATAGTTATCCACATTTGTCATTTACCAAAAACTGGATTTTCAGTGTACAGCAAATTGTAATAATTATTTCGATAAAACAAAAACTGTGAAAAATATTCTTGAAAACTAGGTCCATTTTGAATTCTGCAAGATGAAAATATCTCCAAAAATTTTGTAAACATTTGTTTTCAGTTTTGAACCAGCTCTAGAAAATACTATTAACAGGAGAAATTAAAGAGCTTTCAAGATGTGCTCAGACCCCATTCCAGCATGAACCCTTTGGCACCCCCATATATTCACACCAGTCTCTGCTTTCCACCAACATTCTTGTAAACAGAAAACAACAACAAAATAAAACAAAAAAATCACTCATGCAAGTGTTCACAGAAAACAAAGAAAAGGATTTGCAAATTTTGTCCAAGCCAATTCACAGTTTTTATTCAAATATTCACAAGTCCTTTCTGCACTGTTCATTCATCTCTAATGATCTACATGAAGAAAATCTTTGTTATTTTCCCTGTTCCTAAATGCTAAAACTGACCGTAGCATCCTCAAAGCATTACAGCTGTAAAAGCCATTCCCCCTCTCTTTCGGATATTTACTAGGCGAATGATCGCTCCCTCATCACCGCTGGAAGCAGGGCTGACAAAATAATGCACACTGAATAAATTATCGGATGAATTTTGCCTTGTTTTCTATTTGAGCACAGAGCCCATTAATGAGATTACAACTGGAAGATTAGGAGGGGAGAGAGGAGGCCGTGAAATGATCTCTCCATTAAGCTGTGGTCCACACTATGCTCCCATTTAGGCACCACAATAAAGAGCCAAGTTTTCAAAAGAACACTGAACGCTGAGCTCTTTTGAAAATATGACCCCCGTTGCGGGAAGGAGCTGACCACTTACAAATCTGGGCCCGAACACTTTTGAAAATCTGCTCCTGTAAGCAAAGCCCATTAGGCAACTCAGAGAATCCCTCTGGTAGCTGTCTAGGGGGTTTCCCCCCCCCTCTCTCTTTTACAAGTTAGATTTGTACAATGGGAATTACCAGGATCACTCTTCCCTTCTTCTTTGAAGACTGGTTCCTGTATTTGCTACTCTCTAACTCCTGGCACCTCACCACTTCTCTTGATTTTTCAGAAATCACTATCGGTAGCATTTTATCTTCTTCTCCCATCCCCCCCCCCCCCCCCCCCCCCCCCCC